>WHVE01000929.1:0-44743 GCA_015178995.1 Trichophaea hybrida | reverse complement strand
AGTGGAGATCTGTATGATATATTTCTTTTGGTTTTCTGTTTCTTGTAATGGAACAAAAGTATCATGTATTTTGTAATTTTCTTGGTCACTATTGAGAAATGTTTTGTATTCGATGCATATGAAATGAAAAGGGAATTCAAATACAATATGAATGGAACGTAAAATGCTCGGCCCATTGCAATATTATTCAAACATATTTCACATGAATTTTAAAGGTAGGATTAGAGCAGATATAAATAAAATACGCAAAAGGTAGGCAATAATGAGATAATATACATGATCGTTACCAAAATATGTGTGGTGATTGATACAAACCACAACATACAGGAATTTATCACAGCATAAGTGTTTATACGGTTTTGGCCATCTTTCTTTTTGTTATAAAGTTAACCTATGAGGTTATGATACATATTTAATAATTTGTAGTTGTGATTTTGGATTTGGTTGAAATCAGTTCAACAACAGTCAAAATCATGAATATGAATCGCTTGGTTGATTAAATTGAGGATGTCACAAGTCACATGTGCAATAGTATGCACCGATTTTTGGACCTGTCTAATAATCCAAAAATTTGGGCGGTTCTAAAATGTTGAGTTAATCCAAACCATTCTTTCTGGTTCGGTTCTACTGGTGACCCGAACCGTCTATTTGGAAATGGTTCGGTTCTGACCTGAACCCAACCCGGAGCCTCCGGGTTGAAACTGTTGTTAACACTATTGTTGCATATAAAATATATTGATTGCTTGAAATCCATCCTTATTCACTAATTGTTTTCAACTGTATTTATTATTGCCTGTTTATTTCCCCAACTACTGAAGCTGCTACTTGAATATTTGAGAGTTTTCAATATTCTGAACTTTGTATTCCTCTTCCCCATTTGCTATAACAGGTGATTGCAGTTGATATATTTGTCCAGCAACTGCATTGTGTACTGCTTTGAATAGATGGCATATTGGTTGAACCAGATAAATATGAATATTCTTTTGTAATTGCAATCAATTGTCTATAGGGCTAATTACTGCCCAAATTATTTATGACCCTATGTATTTCCAATCCAGTTTCTTATTGGGTGTATGTGATATTCAATTGCTGTTATTTATCCATATGGGATTTTTGATATCCAATAATTATTTTTTAGGAGTGTTTAAACCTGCTTTCTGTACTTAAATAGCCTGTGTTCTAGTCATGTTGGCTATTATTTGATCAATTACTGCTATCTACATATTGACCACCTGTGTAGTAATATTATTTCTGATTATGATTTGTATTATAAATTGCATAATGTTCAAAATTTCTGTAAGAAAGAAATATATAATTGCCAAAAAATAATAAGTAGTATATTAATTCAGTAGTGGTATTATTGGATATGCATTCTGCCATAGAATGTCATTGAACTCAATCATTCTGTGAACAATTGACAAATTCTTTCTGGTATTATTCAATGAATACATTGATTGATTCTGTTTGCCAATCTCTCTGTAGGTGAAGTACCATCAAAAGTCTTTATTCAATATTCAATTGTTCATATATATATTTCCAAATTTCATATATATTCTCTAGGCCTCGATTCATTCGATGTAATTTGGTTATCAGTCGAATCTGAACACCTCCCATATATATATTGAATCTTACTTTGTTGTATCTATATCATCATGGCACGGAACAGGCTGTTTTGTTTTGAATAATCTATCTACCACTATCCATACCGCATCATATACTTTGCTTGCTGGAGGTCCAACTTCAATGTTTATACTTAGATCCTTCTATGATTGTTGCAGGACTTCCAATACTTCAAGCCATGTTTGCATTTTTTAATTGTTTGGATTACAGTGTTGGCATATATTGCAGTATCATATATATCTGTCACTGTCTTTCCTTCTTCTCTTTCTTGGATGATTTCTAACTTACAACTTGAAGCTTTCGGATTGTTCTTAGTATTCTGCGGTTGGTGAGTTCTCATATTCCTTTAACATTAGTGACCTCAGTTGTTTCAATACAGTATGTATTGCAATACCACATATATATAGGTCCATACTGCTATTATTTAACTTCTTCTAACCAATATTTTCAATTCAATTCCACAATTTCTTACTATTTATTTTATCATTTTCTAGGTCAATGACCTCTGTATACAACAATATCATGCTTTTTGATATTTTCCATTTAAGACTCTATTTTGTATAACACATGATGAGTTTTTTTTCTGTATCCCCCCCGCCCCCCACCTTTGCAGGCATAGCTTCTGGTATTCCAGTCCATATGTCTGGCTTTTTACTTTATTTTTCTGGTAGACACATGATCTTGAAAATCAATCTTCATAAGAATTCTAGCTATTGAGTTAATTTTCTGTTGAGTAATTTTGATATCATAAAATATTTCAGATACTTGTAGTTCATCACTATCTTGACAGGGTGTCTGACCCAAGCATTCTGGTTTCCATTACTCTGAGTTTTGGACAATTGCACCCAGTTCTTATTCAAATATCTCTAAATTGTAATCTACATTTATATATGATTTGGAAAATACTAATGAAGCATGTAAAACACCTTTATTGTTGAAGTGTGGCAGCATACTTGCAGTGACAGAACATGATACAGCAGTAAGGAAAACAACTTCCTTGTTATACATGAAATCAACTGATACCAATAGAGTTATAAATTCTTCCTAGGGCTCAGGGAATATTCTCTTTTTGTGGGTTCCTAAGCTGAAAGAAACCTGTTTCTATGTCAAATTGGAAAGAGATTGAACAACTGTGCCATGATGTCTAATGAATCTTTGATAGTTATTGGTGTATTCTATGAAAAATTGGACTTCTTTGAGATTGCTTGGTGCTTCTTATTGCTTGACTGCTTATATATTCTCCAACCTATTTGTATTCCATTCACACCTACCATTAGTTTCAAATACTTGACTGCTATCTGTTGGATGTTGTAATTTTTATTCTTTACATATCATCCTTCTGTCTTGAGTATTTGTATGACTGCTGATTCATATTCATTGTATTTGTTCAGGTTATAACTGTATAACTTGATAGTCCAATTGAAGTGCCCAGAATATATCAAAAAAACAATATAGAGTACCATTATTGATCCCTTGGAAGGATACCTGTGAATTTGTGAATCCAATAGATATTATCCAATATTCAAATAGACTATAGTAATTTCAGAAGTGTATTTTTCATTAATTTTCTTCGGCTATTGCTATGATAATATAGATATTCTTGATGTTCAATTCAGCATATATATCGGCCTTGGAGAGGTTTAGCTGAGTTTCTTGAATCAAGTATATTAGAAAGGAATTCTTGTTTGTTGCTTTATTTAATCAATGATAATGTATATACTACCTCAGTCCTGTATTGGACTATAGTGTATATCATACTATAGCACCATAAAATGATAATGATATGCAGATACATCCCTCCAATAGGTGGCCTTAAATTAATTCCTCAAGGATATGAAGTGTATTTCTGCACAGGCTGTAAATGGATACAAATGTGGGTGTGAATATATCTTAAAATGTAATTTTATAGTCATATGAATAGAATAGTAGGGATTATTCAGCTATTACCTTCCCAAATAATAGGTCAAACTCATGGTATGCCTTGGGTAAAATATCAGTTAGGGGCTACTGTCATGTGTTATTGATCTCCAGAGCCATTTTGATTTAATACAAAATTACTATTCAGATCCTTCTTATTTCGTGGTATGAACAATGCTTTCAATATGTTGTAGATATGCAGTTCCAATATATTAGGGTGTTTCTGTGTTTCTATGTGATCTTCCCATTTCAATATACTGGAATATTATTGATAATGATATTGGCAGTAGCTAGATTCAAATCCAATTCTGCTTTTTGAAAATTTAATTATATTGTTATAAAGTAGATCTCATAAATGACCCTATACTATTGGATATCGTTCGAACATGGTAACAAATACTGGCAACTGATTCTGATATTCATATCTTTCTTGGTTGAATTTGGACCTTGTTGTGATCATTTCTGATTTGATAGGTTTTTTATCAAATACTGCCAATTCTCCTGACTGTTCAAACATTTTTTTCTTGAATTTGGTAATTGCAAACCAATTATTTATCAATCAATGCTATGTGTACAGACCCATGGTCAATCAGAACATGAGTTTTAATTAACTTATCTTCCATTTTCAATCAGTACACTACAAGGTAGTGCTTATTTTCCCACAAAGATTTTTGTATTTCTACATTCCATATTGACCACTATATGTTATCACAAATTGAACAAACATCAAGTGATAAAGGAGATTTGTTTCCAACACAATTGCCATTCTTATTGCACTAGCCTAAACTTTTTCCAACTATAAATTTCACTTCCCCCTTCCTCTCTATCTGATTTGACCAGTATATCTTCAACTTGCTATTATACTACTTTTAACATCTTTGGGCAGCTTGCTGCAATATTTCTGGAATTATTGCATGATATGTACAGATACACATCCATCTTTCCCTTTTACACTTGTTTTTCTCTGGAGTAATTTTGTTCTGCTGTGCTGCTGGAAGATTCATTAAATTGTATCCATAATATCTCAGGATAGTATCTGCTGGCATGGTTTCTGGATTGGATGTGATATCAAATATTGTATTATGATGCTTGAATTCAAATGTGTATCAGTTGAAATTCCTTGTGTGATTCAGATATGAATTTGTGCATATCGCAGTGAACATATATCAGCAAAATGGACAATTCTATTAGATGATTAAATCTATTTGTAGATGGCTTCAAGAGATTTGGAAGGTACTACACAAGTATGCATGGAGAATTGAATAGTT
The DNA here is from genome assembly GCA_015178995.1 of Trichophaea hybrida. NCBI lineage: Eukaryota > Fungi > Ascomycota > Pezizomycetes > Pezizales > Pyronemataceae > Trichophaea > Trichophaea hybrida. The sequence goes on along the minus strand of WHVE01000929.1, from coordinate 39,938 downwards.
CAAACCCCATCTGGCACTCTGACCACATCACTCGAATGCTTCTAGAATATGGCAAGGTCCTTCAAGTATATACAAATGATATGGGTGTAGTTTTGAACTATCGAGCACAATTCACCATACAATTCCATTTTGAAACTCCTTGAATATGGGAGGGTACTCTGCAAATTATCAGGAGAAATGGATATAGTTATGGACCCTGCTGACACTGTTACTGGCTCTGTTGGGAACTTTCAGGAGAAATGGCGAAAAGTCCAGATTCTTTTGTACTACTTGTCAACCCTCTCAGCAATTCCAGAAGAAATAGATCTAGCCTCAAACCCTCATTGATCATGCACTGGCACTCCTGGAGACTCCAGAATCATATTGTAGCTCGCATATTTTGCCTCTCTGGATAAATATGCTACGACGAAGCAGGCAGATTACTCATGGCGTCTTCAAGATATATTTTCCCAGTTTCCAATACTCATAAAGTTTTGGTTAAACTTTTTCAAAATCTTGACATTTATGTTCTCTATTTCAAATACTGTTGGCCAACAGATATTAGAGCTACAAAAACTGCCACCAGAATACTTGATTTTTCTGAGATTATAATAAACTGTTTTCCCAAGCCATTTCATAGTGGAGTTATATATAATTCCTGATAATTTCCCATAATTAGAATATGATCAGCTACCACTTGTTTTGGATACCAATGTCAATTATTGTGGATGGTTGGAAACAGTTACCCATATTGCCAATAAGCAACCACGACTAATTAATTGTTCTGTTCAGTTCAACTCTGAATCAATAATAACCAATAGACGGCCAACAAACAGCAGATTGGTATTGGCCAAGAAGTTGATGACTTGCAGATAACACATAGCCACCTGGCCACCAGCTGAATTGTGTCAGCCAAAATCTCATCACTGACAGAGACTTAAGTACATATATTGACTCTGAATGACACAGTCACCCAGTATTGAACAAGGCCTATTGAACTTGAACCGATCAGATTGAAAGGATTCTACTGTTTTAGAGACAGTGAACTGCAGGATTGATATCATGAAGGATACCAGTAGTCTTATTGAAATCTAATGGTGATAATGTAAATTGAAGATTGGAAAATGGTGGTCGTCTGTAGTTGCAAAGACAGGGGCATTGGTTCGATAGTAGTTATCTTTGTGCAGCACTGGAAAAATGTATACATAGAACTATTCATTACAGCAAAAATAATGATATAAATATATTGGGTTTATTGAAGGTGGAAAGACATCAACATTTTCAGTGAGCAGAATAAATCTTAACAATATACATATTGGAGAATGTCTATTCTCTTGATATAGAGTTTTTCAGTAATTTACATATTGCAAGCACAGTTCCTAATCTATCTTCAAAGATAATCCAAAATAATTATATACACTACATTGACTGGATAAATTGGAAATAATGCTCCCAGGAGTACAATGTATTGTGAGCAAAGAAATGCATTCAAGGAACATACACTTTCTATGTATATTAATAAACATTAGGTAGTATTGATACTGTTCTAGGTATGTGAACTTTTTTGCATTATCATCAGAATCAGTACCCTCTTTGCTTTCATCCCAACAAATATTGTTTTGGTAATCTAAAAAGACATTAACACCTGTTGTCAAGCCCAGGAACTAGATAGTGTGTTCTGGAAATACATCAAATATAAATGCCAACACGTTCTCATCCTTTATCCACATAGCGAAATGAAATTCTTGGTTATCCTATTGATTGAAAAAGACACCATATTTCCAAAGGATTCCATTGCAAATTGTAGACTTAAGTGCTGTTCAGAAAGAACTGTTACTATCGTCAGATACAGAAAAGAAGGCTATCTTGATAATTGGCATCACAGAGATTTGGGAAAGTTCAAGGAAACCAAGCAACATATTTGACAAAAAGCAGAGTCAGTCTAATATTCAGCCGATTAAACAGACCAAATTTTTACCAGAATTCTCCCAGCATTTGATATTGAGAAATAGAAGTATCATTGGTAACTATAATCAACTGACACAGTTCCAATATGATACTAAGATGTGGTTTCTATTTCCTTAAACAGCTGAATTTCTGGCTAGATATAATTTGGTAATATTATAATAATTGGAAATGGTTTAGATACAAACATGGCAAATACCTACATGGTGGTCAGACAAGGGAATGCATCGATTCTATTGACTGAAAAGGGGCCACAGATCATGCAATACAAACCCATTATGATTTTTTTCCAGTAGAGATAGCTACCTTTCAACAAAATCTAGAGAATTTGAATAGATAATCACTCTGATCCAGCAAGCTGGGGATAGAAATTTTGAAGTCCAAATACCACCAACTGAGTAGGCCCAGGTATATAATGACCAATTCATCAAGCAAAAACAAGGTAAATGATATGATTGATCTGAAAGTAAAAATGATGGAGAATACACTATTCGAAAAACTTTGCGATATTGTTACCCAATCTCCAAGTCTTTGTACCTAATGGGCAAACAGAATTGGCTTTAATGGAAGTACAGTTCGCCAAAACCCAACAATTCCTATCAGCACCACTCTGTGAACAGATTCTGCAGTCAGAAAAGCCTTTGAACACCATCTCCAATGAATTGATAAGAGAGAATGAAAGGTTGTAGAACAGAAGATATAGAAGGGCTTGGAAATCAAGATGGGGGTATTGACAAAATCTCTTCAAATCAAGCTATTATATAAACAGATTAAAGAATCTGCATGCTTCCAGGTTAAAATAGTTACACAATTACACAATATTCACACAAAACTGCATGACAAGGAATTCTACCTTTCCTCAATATTCAGGAAGAATAAGGAAATCAGAATAACAGATACTATGACTCGTTTACTGGAGTGCAATACAGTCCACTCCTGCGGTATTGTAGGAAACTCACCTTGAGATGGCTCAATGTCCTCAAGCTTCCGTTCAAGTAGCTCCAGTTTCTTTGCTTTTGCTACTGGGGATTCTCATCCTCCATTTCTGATGCCAGGAGATATGATTCATTGATATAGAGAAGGAAAAAGAATGCCCCCACAAGATAAAGGACTTGCAGTATAAGAAATACATTTCAGGTCACATTGTAAAGATGGTGGCACTGAACAACAAGGTCTACTTGTCAGGAATTGCTTGGTGAAAAGCTGAGCACAGTAGTTGTAATGATGATATTACGATTAGATGCTTCTTTTCAATTAGTATATCAAATGGTAATTCAGAATGGCAACATCTGCTTCAAATGGTGGACTTCATTTATAGGAGACCCCAGTATGATATGAATCAGCTCCATTGCAATGATGACAAACCCAAAGATAAAAGAAACCAATGGATTAAACATAATAATGATGGTGATGATAAGGAAAATTAAGAAAAAAAGAACTGTAAAAATGAATCAAACTCCAAGAATCCTTGCACAGAGAAGAATGGCCTGAACCTCATTAATTTGGACAAAATCCAAGCCCTGCATTGGAAAAAGCTTCCATGCTACCATAACTGTAATATGATATGGTCATTACCCCTCTGGTACTATTGCCTACCCCATATCATGGTTACCTACTATTTATTTGAACCACAATTGAAGCAATATTGAAGTGTTACCATATATTACTGTATGTGATAACTATTTACTAAACAAATCAAATTTCTCATACTGTATATTCTGGTGCCACCCCCTGTTTCAAAATTGCTACCATCACCATCACCACCATCACCATCACCACCACCAGTACTATTACCATCGCTTTTACCATTACTTTTACCATTACCATCACCACCACCATCACCATTACAACTATCACCACCACCATCACTATCACCAACATCACTATCACTACCATCCTGATCACCACCATCAGTCAGTCTGCTATTGAATCTTTATTCACTTGGTTGTATTTAATCGGCCCCTGCCAACTATCCGTAATACCAGATTCACCGCTACAAGCAAAGCCAAATCAACTCCTACCCACTTGGTTCATGTGAGTGCAGATTCACTGCGTCCAGCGAAGCCAGATCCATCCCTACAAAGAAGGCCAGTTCCATCCATATCTGCTTGCTCCAAGTGAAACCAGATCCATTGCTACCAGCGATGCAAGATCCACCCCTACTGGTGAACCCTGACATACTGCTTCTTGCATGCTACCACCAAGTCCAGACCCACTGCGTCCATTAAAGCAAGATTTATCCATACGAGCTTGCTCCCAGTAGAGCCAAATCTACAACTCATTGCCAGCTCATCGTGATTCCTCATCCACTGCTATCCATCATGCCAAATCCACCCCTACTTGCTTCTTCCGACTGAGTCCAGATCCACTACTATCAGTGAATCCAAATCCAGATCCACCCCTACTTACTTGCTCCCAGCAAAGCCAAATCCATAGCTTCGTGTGTGCTCTTGGTGCCTCTAGATCCACTACAACTCGTGAGGCCAGATTTATCCATACCAGTGATGCCAAATCCATCCGTACCAGTGATGCCAAATCCATCCCTACCACTGAAACCAGATCTAACCATATGGGTTTGCTCCCAGCAAAGGTAGATCTACTGTGACAAGCGATCCCAGATCCACCCCTACCAGCAATCTCAGATCCACAGCCTCTTGCCACCTCTCAGCAATCCCAGATCCACTCCTACCAGTGATCCCAAATCCACAGCTTCTTGCAAGCTCAAGGTATTCCCTGTCCGACCGAATCCAGCGAATCCAGATTGTCAGAGTGGTCAGCCCAAGCATGTCAAAGATCGAGGAGTAGTATGTCACACTGGTGAAAGTGACCATGTTGGAGGTGTATTTGTCAGCAGGTCAGTTATGAGAGTCAATATGTCTGAGTTGTAAGAGCCAGCTGGTCACACTTGTTGGAATGAGTTTGTCATAGTTGTATGAGTGAGCTTGTCGGAGTTATGCAAGTGAGCATGTCAGTGTCATATGAATATGAATATCACAGTTGGGAATACAAGCCTGTCCAAGTTCCTAAAGTGAGTATATCAGAGTAGCAAGAATGAGTATATCACAGGCATGAAAGTATGTGTGGCAGAGTTGTTAGAGTTTGCTTTTCAGCGTTGTGAGAGCTAGTATGTCAGAGTTGTGAGAGTAAGCATATCAGAGATGATACAGTCTATATCAGAGATATGGGGGTATATATTACAGCAACCAATAAAACATCAATAGTGATGAATATATAGTATTTTCCATCAATTGCAGTATTTAATACATACGCTACAGTTGTATTAAAGTGATATTTCAGTTGTACTATTAGTGAATCATAAATGTATTACTGGGGGTTACAGAAAATAGCTCCGGAGTAGTTTGTATTCTTGGGTATTATTTGTTATTATGGGTGTTACAGAAGATTATGGTAGGCCATATGGCCCATGGTAGATCACAGATAGCAAAATACCTTTTTCCAGATATGAAAGGGATTCTACAATTTTTGCTAAAAGCAGGAGCTAATTGAAATCTGTGCAAATCATATACTTCATTGGAATATTGATTGGTATTCCGTATGAATACCCTCAACACCTTGTCCTGCAAGAAGATAAAGTAGAAAAAGTCTAACAAGAAAACTCCAATCCCTGGTGAAACTACCTCATCTTCCAAGATCCAAAGAAGTAGTGTGGGTATTTGAAAATATAGGGCAGTCTTCAGTTCCTGTGTGGTCTTTGAAGTTGTGTCTGATGCAATGGACATTGGCAAATGAAAACATTTTTCTTTGCAACTCAGGATTGTGGTCTTTGTTAAGTCATTGGGATGTAATCATTCTTGGTTTTGTATATGGTATAGAAATCAATATTTCTTTGGATTTGAATAAATATAGATATCAGTATTTCTTTTGGGTTTTACCAATATAGTCATTGGTAGTGCTTAGGGGTTTTCAATATTCCATATGTTGTCTTTAGACTGGGTGGGAAAGAATACTTGAGGATGAGTTCAATACTCAATATGTGATGGCCATTTAGCATCCAAGCATGACACATGAAAAACAATTTCCATTGGACTTGATTATACCTATTTATATCTCAACCACCTTCTTAACCCATTGTCTCTTCAGCTGAGTCAACATGTAGTTCACCAATATTGATAATTGAACCATTGAAAATTTATGCTGCAGCATATGCACTTCAACCAGTACTCCGGAAACAAAAGAAACAATTGCTATCTGAACTTGAAATGGAATCAAGACTCACAGTATGAATGTTTGCCAACTTTTGATATAAAATGAATATCTCTGTAGGGGTTGTTCTTGATTTTGGGTGTAATACCCCTATGATATTGAAGCAGTGGACCAATTCACAGGGTATCTCATGAGTTGCTTGAAGAGAATCCAAGAGAGTTCAAAACTTGAATGGAGAAATTGTGGCGGGAGCAGGTCAACAGTATATCTTCTATGGTATTCTGCAGTATAAATTCAAACTTAAGTACCGAAGAATCATTTGAATATGCTCTATTGCAGGATTGGTTAGATATTGTGATACCTCACTGGTTGATTATCAAGAATGGAGTACTTAGTAGAGTTACATAAATGATATACAGCAGTTTACATCCAAATACAAGGATAAATATTACACTTAAACAGTGGTAACATTATTTATAATCCAATCTGACCATTCAATCTAGGAGAGTTGAACAGTCCCTCAATCAATCCGAATGATTGGTTTAAATTATGTCAATACTGCACATGAGATTGAGATCAATTGGGTAGAAAATATTCTATACAAGTTCAAAAACTGTGAAATATTTTATATTAAAGACACAGTCAATACTCTTCTGCCTCTTTGATTCAATTATCATACTATTAACTTAACAGTTGGAAAGAAACCTCTGCACAATCCGTTCTATCTGCTTTCAGAGAAATAGTTTTCAGTCTTTATAGAATATCTGAAGCAGAGGCTGGATTCTGCAAACAAATTATGCTCATAAGTTACCTACAGGTGCACCCATTCAGGTTGTTTGAGGGCTACTGTAACAATGTATACCCCAGTATAGAGTTGCATAGGGATATGATTGAACATGCAGATTCACATGAAATTTTATGAATAGCTGAGTTGTAAGATTCTCGATGGTGATCCTAGATCTATGGCAGGGTATAAGTCAGGTTGTTGTCATCTGGCAATCCTAGCCCCCAGTACAAGACCCTCGCCATTACATCAACCCCCCTATTGGGTCCAAAACATCACGGGTACATGATTCCATACATAGAAAAACAGGATGAAAACAAACATGATATGACACACAGACTAATTCTCCAACTGATTGGCACCACGAAGGGCATTCTGATGATGGATCTGGTTCATGGGACAAGTCCCACTCCGATTGATTATAATAAGGAGGTTGTAAAATTCCGGACCAATGTCATTTGAGCTGGGCCCGAAACCAATTACAATAGGGAGGAGAGAATAGAAGATAGGAGAAAACAAAACAAAGTAAACACCAAATATGTTTCTTCCCAACATGGCTTTCCCAGGTGCTTTGGGCGAAACTCATAGACTAGCTCCTGAGCATTCTCAAGGTTTGTTGCAGGATCCCAACTTGTATGTATGTGGCTGTAGCCGACCCACAGGACTAGATAGTGCACCCTTCAGTGGTGCCGTTTGGAGTCAAGAATTCAATCGACTTTCCACTTATCTAAATTGTCGACAATGACTGTGTGTGGCTCTGATAGAGATCAACCTGTGATCAGGGGTGAATACTGATCAAGTTGTGATACATGAAACATGTGGTGATTGTGTAATGTTCTCAGCAAGTCCAAATTGTAAGAGTTCCTATTGATGATCTTACTTACAATATACAGTCTGTTGCAGTGAAAGATGAGTTTCTTTGAAAGCCTGGTTGTGTGGCCATGTACGATCAATAGCCAGACCGTATTTCCAACCTCGAAAGTGATCCTCTTCCTGCCAGCATTCTTTGTCTGTTGCCCTTGTACTTCTAGCAAATCTTCTCCGAGAGTCTGGTAAGTTTCCGTCAGTCCATTACAGAAAGTGTCTGCTTGAGTTTCTGACTTAAAACTGCTTGCTTTCAGTATCATAAACTGCATCTCAGGATGCCAGTGATACATGGCCAAGAATTGAATCATTTTTATCAAAGTGTATATGGAGTTTTTGTATGTGAATTCTGCCAAGAGTAAAAGTTCAACCTAGTAATATTATTCATGGTTGCAAAAGGCTTGTAGATAGTGTTTGCAATGGTTCCAAATTATGGGTTCAGTTCAGTTCTGGTTTTGGAACTGTGTTAAACCTAAGCCTGCCCCAATCCCCAGGTCCAAACTCAGAACCGAGGCAAACCGTTTGGTTCTAGAACCTTACAAAACCCAATCCAGCTCTCTATACCGGTTCCAAACCCAAAACTAAATTGAACCTGCCATGTTTTGGCTCATTCTACCTGTAACACTATTGCACCAATTAATTATTCAAGTTCTGATTGAATTTTCACAAAATACATACATAGATTATGCAGTTATTGACACTGTTTAACCTCACCCTCTTCAATTTTCGATATGATTAGTATTTGTAGAGTCACTTCAAAAAACAGTCAATTTTGGCCGCATTTTCACCTGTGTTTGCAGCGACTCAATGAATACTGATTGTATCGCAAATCAGAGAGCGGGAGGTTCAAGAGCGTCAAAAACTGCATAATGTACATATATAATATATTATGATCCAATGAGAACTCAATTACTGAATAGGAGCTGAAAATATAGTATTATAGGGGCCGATGAAAAAAGAGGCTCTGCCACAGCTGAAACCCACCAAGACCGAGTGGGTTTAAGTTCGGCTCTGGGTCAAAACTGCTTGCAATTGGGCAGTTCGGATTCTTCACAGGATCAGAACCGGACGAGAGGCTCCGGTCCTTGTTTGGAACCGCTTGGCATTGGGCAGTTTGGTTTCTTCACCATTTCAGAACTGGTCTGGGGTCCTCGGGTCCGATTCTAACCTGGACTGCAGCTGGGTAACTCAGAACCATTGCTAAAACTACATGTTTGTATTATTCCATTGTCGGGTTTTGGCAGTACGTTTGGCCATCTGTTTGAAGTTGAAAGTGGATTGAAAGTAGATAATCGATGTTCATGTAAAAGCACACTATATTACAAAATCGCCTGCTGAATTGTTTACCCTAGTCAGTGATGATATTTTCTGATATACCATGCTTGTAGATCATGTGTTCAAAAGACATTCGAACAGGTTCCGGTGAGTTGATATCCTTCTGGCAGGTTCGATAGACTGCCATCTTGGTCAGTCAGTCGATGATTACCAAGATCCCAGTGTATGCAGATACTGTTGACTCAGTCTGGTCCATAACATGATCCATGGCAACTCCTTTCCAAGATTGATAAGGTGGAAGCAGTGGCATATTGGATCCATACTGTGCATGGCATGGTACCTTGATTTGGTAACATATCTTGTATCTGGCAACATACTTTCATACTGCAGCATCCATTGCAGGCTAACAGAAATTGCTAGAAATGAGTTCAGCAGTTCTAAGGGCTCCAATCTGGCTAGAGTTGGGAATATCATCGAAAAGAATTACCATATTGCAGTGGAGAACTACTGTTATATATATTCTTCTCTATTAGGTCATGTCCCCTGAGGCAACTTTCCAATACTTATGCAGGCCTGTTGCACCCTCCGGTATACCATTCTCGGTCAGATGAGGGTGACCGACCATTGGAGAATTGACTAATTTTGTATTGACTTCAGCAGCCTGTGTGTTACTAGTCTGAGCTGCCTTGAATGCTGGTAGGTGATCGTTGTAAGAATCAATGGCTGCTAAGGTTGCCCAAAGTCTTGCTGTAGGTCACCTATATCTGATCCCATATTCAAGTTGTTATGAGGGTAGATCCACTAGATTCTTGTTGCCTACCCAGTACTCAATGATTAAGTTATATGAAGAGAGCATCTCTGCCAACATAGCCTGCCTCCAAAAGAGCACATTTGATGATTGGAAATGTTTGAGATTCCTGTGGTTGAATTGTATCAGGATCCTGTGATTTGCCTCCTTGAGAGAGTGCTGCGATTGCTTTATAGCTTGCACAATCCTAATGAGCCCCTGATCAAACAGGTCATCATTATGTTCAGCATCAGAGAAATGTCAGCAGTAGAAATTGATCAGTCGAAGAGTTCTGAGTTCATTATTAAGATTGAGGATGGCAGCAATTAAAAAGCGATATGTATTAGTCTGCAGAGCAATTTGATTTGCCAGGTCCCAATGTGGGAAGATCGACACCTCAGTAAAGGCCTTCATGAGCTTCGGACATATCAGTTCAGCCTTCTGAGTCCACTCCCATGTCAATAGTAGTTTATTGGACTGTTCAGGTCCATTTCCAGAGGCTTCTTCAGTGCCTGCTGTATCTGTTATCCTCAGTAGCTCTGTTACGAGTAGTGTTACCTTTGCATATATCTAAATGACCTGCCAGTAGATGTTGGCTAATCCAAGAAGTACTTGAACATCCCGAATTGAATTTGGCATTGGCCAGATGTCTATTGTTGTGATTCAGTCCAGTTCTAGGCCAACTTCTTCTGAGATAATGACAAACCTAAGGAAGCGAACCTCAAAGACTCTGAAATAACACTTTTCAGCTTTGCAGTAGAGGCCAAATTCCCATAGCTGTTCTGGCTCCTTTCATATGTGTTCTTCATATTCCCTCAAATTAGTCAAGTAGATTACAATTTTACCAAGGAAGTACACAGTAAAATCTTCAATATAGAGTAAAAACAAATCTTCAATATATGACTGAAATGTAGCCAGTGTATTTGTTAAGCCAACAGAAATAACACAATGGTAAACCAGGCCATACTGAGTCTCGAAAGCCGACAGGTATTTATTACCTTTATTGATCCAAATATGGTGATAGATATTTTGAAAGTCAAACTTTATGAATATATAAGTTCCGTGAAGTCGGTCCAGTATCTCCAAAATCAAGGGTTGGGGGTACCAGTTCTTCACCATGGCATTGTTGGGCACTTGATACTCAACACAGAGTTTCAGACTGCTATCTTTCTTCTTGGCAAATAGAATCGGAGCTGCAGCTGGTAATGATGAGTACTGAATGAATCTATTGGCTAGGTTTGTTTCAATGTAGACTTTGAGTATTTTAGGTTCAACTTCTGAGAGCTTGTATATCCTACCATACAGAAACTGGTGCCCTGGTCCAATGTCAATTACGTAGTCTATAGGTCAGTGCAGTGCAAGCATTTCCCCCTTAATCGTGCTGTAGACCTCCATAAATTCTGAATACTTGGCAGCAATATAACCTCCATCATCCATACACACCGTCTCCAAACATACTTTGTCTGCCAATGATAGCTGATACTTTCATGATGGGAATGGGAGTTGAGGAAGTGGTATAATCAAGCAGGCTTTGCCATTAGCAGTTTGTTCCCAAAGGATCCAAGCCCTGCCATCTGGTCACACTCTTCTTGTCATTGTGAGCCAACTGCAGCCATTCAATGTTCTCATATAGACATGCTTCTGCCACAACTATCACCACTGCTCCTTGCTTGCCTGTTCACTAGATGGAGGTATTCACATTTCTCATGAGTCTGCTCTACTGTAGCTCACAGCAATTATATGCAATCCTCTATCGTCCAGGTGAAGACTGCAGTAATTTCCTCACCAGCAAATATGTTATCAAATACTGTCGCCAAAAGCTGTTCGACACTAACTCCACGGTACTCCTGCATATTCGGAAGAGTGTATAGGGTGTTTGAATCGGTTGGTGTTCGCAACGATAAGAGAAATTTCTTTGATCAGTCTATCTCCAGATTTTTAGCTTGGAATCAACGCAGCTGAAAAACCAGATCATATGGCTTGATTAGTACTACTAGCAACTGCAATTTGTCAACCGGAGCGAGGTGCTGCACATATCAAACAGAAATAATCATATTTCGGATATCTTTCATGTGCTCCATCAAATGTCCATTGAAGTCAAGGGTGGTATTATTAGCCACCTGGTATTGCAGCATGAGCCTCCAAAGGAGTTTTGGAGACACAAAAATGCTAGTTGGACCACAGTCAATAAGGACTTTTATGGATTGCATCTCTCCATGTCGATTTTATATCTGAACTTCATGAATAATGTGTGCTGAATTGGGGGTCTCTGTGCCACAAAGATATTGACTAAACATGTAAGCCTATGGGATCTGCAAAACAACCCTTGGTCTTGATGACATCGGCAAAGTCAATCGTATGGTCCCGGAAGCTCCGGGACCCTCCAGAGATTGCGGAGATTTATTTTGAATGACCCACTGTGCAGACCCTCCGGGAGTCCTCCGGGACCGGCTAATGCAGCCTCAGCACACTCTCTTGTTCTCCTGGAGGCGTTGAAGCTGCTCCTGAAGATTCCTGTATCCCAAAAGTATACTCCGTAGCCACTTCTGATGCCTCTCAGGGTGCACCGGGGGATTTCTGTATCGCAATAGTGTACTCTGTAACCACTCCCAAGGGGGCTCCAGGAGATTCCCGAAGCGCAGCAAAGTCCTCCTTGGCCGCTTCTGAGCTCTCTGTGCAGCTGCAGTACGTTCTGGGATTATTCAGGAGCACCTGGATCAATTTCTTCATTTCCAGATGGAATCATGGTGTGTCACCCATTTTCAGATGCGCCTGGAGCATCACATACATCTTTGGCATTCATCTACTGCAGCCTGCCGCTATCAACTAAAACAACATATATTCACGCTGCGCCCCAGCAGCACCCTGCCACGACCATGACAAAAGAAACACAACCCCCGCGAAACACAACCTCCGAGAAACAGACTCTCACGTGAATACAGCTGCCAGGTCCTCCATTTTGTCCCCTGCGGCATCTGGTGCTACATAACGGGTCAAGTGCTTGGCAGAGCTTGCAATTCTTGCGTTCATATAGCTGCCCATATGCTCAATGATGGCTGCCTGGTGACCAGGACCAATGGAATTCCAGTGTCTCCAGCATCTCTCATACAAGGCTATATCAAACGTTAGTAGCCGTTGATTATAGGATCAAGTGGGTATACTGATGGCTGAATATCTCCATGCGGAAGTCCTGAGAGGGATCCCTCTTCGTTTCTTTCTGGTAGTCCCTCATGGCGCAGTTGAATGCGGTCGCAGCCAAGCGAATCAATTGGGGAGTCACCCACTTGTCCCAAAAATTTTGCAATGCTCATGTCTGCCAAGGTAGGTGTTGGAAGCGAAGAAGTGAGCAAAGATCAGCGTGGCGGGCTTGCTTCTCACAAACCACCCGACTTCCTTCGTACCGTTCAGCAGATCTTCCCATTTCCCAATCCAAATGTCATCATTCAGCAAAGGGGCAACCTGCTTCAGACATAGAAGCTTCTCTTCTATCTTCAAAGAGAACAGTGAAGTCACCATAAGCCTCACTGTAGCGACTAGTTGACCCCACATACCACTGATTATCTCCCGCAACAATATTGTATTGATCATTAGTATTATCAAATATTGAAACCTGGAGAAAACTTCAGAAACTCACACATCCATCTGTCAGGGCATCGATGTGCTGACTGGGTCCACTGGGACGCTCCCACATATGTGATATGCCATTGAGTCCACCATCAGCTCTCCGTCAGATGGTCATGGTGTCAAGGGCTTCATTCCATGCCTGATCACAAATGTCCAATTTGTCCTCTTGAGAGGCTGGCCAGGGGTTTTCTGTATACAGAACAGATTTCAAGAAGTCTTTTGCTAAATCGAAAGCTGCTTTGTTATGGAGTGGCACCTTCCCATTCTTGTTGCGCTTGGTCCCCGACGCACCATGAATAGGTGGAGGGGCAGCTAAGGAATTCTGACTCCTTGCAGGCCGCCGTCTGGCATGGTTCACTGGCACGAGGAACGTTGTATCTTGGCCAGGAGATCGAGGCAGAGTGCCGTGAGGTGATTGTGAACGCGTTAACAACCGAGAACGGTCTCCATTGATGCTTCCCGGATTTGATTTGGATTTCTTTCTTTGGAGTCGGTCAGTTGCCTGGACGGAATCTGAGCGAGCCATTTCAGGGCATTGCGAGCCTGTGTTGCGACTGCATCTATTCCGTTCATAAGTTGACAGTAGCTCGTCATCAACCTAGTCCGAACTGGTGGTGGGATAGTCGTCATGCTCTCGGTGTTTATCATTGTCTTCTTCGACATCATCCAGTTCATTCTGGTGGCCATGATGGTTAGCTTGATTCAAATTCATGATTCATCTGGCCTTACATGTCTAGGAACGAGTAGAGAACCCTATTGACTGGCCGTTCTAGCTGGGCGCTCGATATTTCGCTCTTGAGAAGTGGTAAAGTTAGGACGTTGCGAGGCCATAGGTGATGACAATATATCCAAATGTGATTTCAAAAGAAGAGGTCCAAATGAAGCTCAAGTGAACATGGAGAAGCTTTTTTTCCTTATAGGAAACTGAAGGTGACACAGTGGTTCGCATCAAAGGAACAACCAGTTCATTCGCTCTGAAGTTGAGGAGCACCTGAGCTGCTAATCCATACACTGAGTCCAGGGATCTGTTAGTAAGATGAATGGGTATTCGGGCTTCTGGACTGCTTACCAATGTAAGGTGGCAAGATTCAGACTCAGACATGGATGAGCTAGATGCAAGCCCATGCTCTGCATCAGAGTTTTAAGGAGTGCCTGAGCTGCTGATATCTGTGATGTCCCCTGTTATCATAGCCGACGAACCACGCGGAGTGGTCTGGATATACGAGAGCTACCGGTGTTCTTGGCGTGGGGATACCTGAGCTTCGCATTCCATTTTGGCTTCAACATTGCTCCAGGATATCTTTGCCTTGAATGGTCCTCGAATGTGTCCAATACCCTGCCATAAGAGTAGCTGCACTAAAACCATTGAGGCTTTCACTTTTGTTTTCGTTGCACGTTAAGCACTGGGTTTTGTGGTGCCGTGCGGAGTAGCTTGACATGTTCGAGCATGAGCAGCCCAAAGTCCGCAGGCTCAGTTTGACTAACCAGAGCTCCAATAGGCGAACCGGAATGAATCATCTCAGTCAGCGGTCGAAAGTCCTCTCTATGCATCTGCAGGAAGTGCTGCTTCAGGATCCCCCTGCCGCCATTATGATGGTGGGCAAAGTTGCATTGCATGTTGCGGGACCGCATCAGAGTCTGAGATGCACCCCTTGGGCAGTCTCCATTGGTCAAAATTGGGAACCCGCAGCGATCGAACTTATGCAGTATTGCACTGCAGCTATATGCAATCTCAAGCTGAATGCACATAGTATCTTCTGTAGTGTGAATCGTGTCTATCCAGACACAGTCAGTTCACCTGCAGACATGATCCGGTGGGGAACAGCATTTACCGAATGGAAAATAGAATAGGGGCTTTTGGTCCAGGTGGAGCTGTGATGATTCGAATGGCAGGCAGGGGGGATAAGCTGTAGGTGTACAGAGATGATTAACAGGGGCGAGATTGAATGGAGCAGAAGGGACATCAACATCATGTTATATTGACGGTTGCCAGGGGGATGTTCCAGGGTGCACCTAACTCCCATTCGGAAAATCAAGTGACTATCAGCTGGCATGATGTCGAACCTAAGTATCTATTCCCACTCGATCTTGGCATTCTCTTGAAGCTTTGAGAAGGAGCTCAGTCTGTCGTAAACGCTTGGGCGGGCCAAGCGCACATATGAATCATTGCTAGTACTTTTTAGGAAGCTGAAAGTGTCAGCCAAGCTTAGTCTCGGTGTGTGATAGATACACCGGGGATAGCGTGGGAAATTGGGATAAAATGTATTGCTATTTCGAGTACGATCCGAACCACCTTCACTTTCTAATTCTGGTTTTGGGCAAGCAAGTTTCACCTGACAGCTCGACCACTTCCTCGACCACCACCATAAATAATTCTTTACAACTGCATTCTGTTTCTCACATGCTATCAAGTGAATATACCTTGACCCAAAACCATCAATTCTCTAACATCTAGACCTGGTGACACATGGGAGATAATAGAGATACAGAAAATCCAGTCCATTTTGAAGAAAAATCCCAGTAAATACCCCCACCTGAACTCCGTGCAACCACAAAGAATACTCCCAGATGCACCCCAGCAAATCAAAAAAACATTCTAAACGACCCATCAATGAAATTCCAAACCCCTGCGCACTTAGAAACACCCGAGCAGCTATTTTGATTGCGACAACATCCCAGCCTCAATGGCAGTTTCCACAATACGTGTTTTGGGAACATTGTCGGCATCCTCCTTGCTTATCATTGGACGATTCATCAGTCCATGCAAAACAGGTAGCTGAGTAGTACCATTGACCATATGGGCCGCAGTTACTCTATCATCGAAGCTGTTTGGATCAGTGTTGACAAGCCAGGTGTGAGGCTTACACATCTGACCCAGTTGAACAATCCGTCCAAAAGCTTGCCGCTACTCGTTGAGAACCCAAGGGTTCTGAAGAATCTCCGCATGATTGGCAGCCACGAGGTTGAGCCCAGTACTTCCGATCTTGGTGGTGGTAATGAAGATAGAGCAGCAGGGGGAATTCTGGAAATCGCTCATATCTTGGCTGTGCCTGTCCGCAGAATATTCGGAGAACATGTGAACGACCTTGATGTCATGGTTGAAATAGCGATGAATCCACCATGCCAGATGGTGAATCTGGCCTGGCAAATGACAACACAGTAGAGCCTTCTGAGGAAGTGGTGAAAGAATGGAAGAGCCTGTACTAGGCTGGTCATCCATCTCAGCAACAGTCGCCAAACGGCTGATCAACTCATGGAGGAAAGATTCTCGGAGCCATCTGAAAATCAGTCCCTCCACAATACTGCTGGCATCCCACTCTTCCTTCCTACTGCCATTGGCAGAACAATCGCCTTCTTGCTCCAACGGTAGCGAAAAGCAAGCAAGCAGCCAGCGATGAATCCGCCAGGCGATCACATGCTCGCCTTGACTCATCTGCCTTTTGAGTTGAGTGGCAACATCATTGAGCTGCTTCTGTTCATCCTGAGACCACTCCAGCGTGACTGGATGGAAATCCTCTGATGGGATGTAATCCAGGGGTGCACCTGAAGCCAGCCAGGACTCTGTCCATCGGTGGATTGTCCATCGGTCAGAGACTTCGGTCATCACAGAGGCAGCTTCCTGCTGAGCTTCAGAGGAACCTTCTGTGGTGACAGTGGTTTGAAGGGCGGTGATCACTGACAGTGATGTCTCGGGACCATGTTCTTCTACTGCTCGCTCATTCTCAGGCGTATTTGGAATTGCAAACAGCCACACAATCGTGTTTCCCAAGTCCTGCAGTGTGTGGCAGGCTGGCATTGCGGTAACTTGCACTTTGAAACCAATTTGGGCTTCAGATGTAACGGACCAACCTTTAGACTTTGGACCTTTGAAGCGGTGCGCTGCAATGAAGATTCCCCACGACCACTGGCAGTTCGTAAGCCAGCGAACTGTGTCATTCTCATTTCTTTGCGCCCGGCTCGTGAATGTATCGTAGGTGATCACGTGGATGTCCCACCAGCTCTCGGGATGTTCCCGAAAGCAGTTGAGGTGTGGGTGAGTCAGGTTGCCACCATCATCTGTGCAGAGATCTCGCACCAAAAACGGAGTCCCTTTCATGATGGTGTTTATTGCACAGATGAATGTCACTGGAACACTTGGGAGCACCACCCAGATTACTGGATTCCATGGTGGGAGGTCAGTTGTCGGCTTATCATCAAGCAACTGGAGAAAACAACGAGGAACAGGATTGGGGTGAGTGCAAGGGTACCATTGCTTCTGTACAGCGCTGAGGGTTGAGAAGCCCATTTCCACCGCCTGACACCATGCGCCAATGGAGAGGTTAAAGAGCACCAGTAGTTGTATTTCATGGTGATTTGTCACATCCTCAGCAATTGACTTGGCATCAAGAGCCGCAGCTAAGACGGTAAACATCTTCCCAAGTGCCATTTCATCAGCCAGGAGCCCCCCAGAAAGGTCCACAATGAAGATCTGTCTCCGCACAATGAACCAAATCGCCCAGATCTAATGTGCAAGAAATCTTACTTCTGGAAATTGCCCCAAGGTTTACTTTGGCTGTCGAATGGCATCCGCATGTGAATCTCCGCGTGGCACATTACCGAGCAATGCATCTGCTTCTTCATGACACTTGTGCTCGAAGGTGTTGTTCATAGTGGCCATGAAAGTATCATCTGAAACTTGCCCTAGATAGTGTTAGCAACAGGTCCAGTTTCAGCCCGTTTGTATTATAGTGGTTCCAACGAAACCCGGAACTGACCTGGCCGGGTCGGGTTTTTGCCAAAGGGTTCCCTCAATCAAGTCCATGAATATCCATCAGAAAATTTAGTGTTTGGTATGTCAAATATGCAGTTTTTCACGGTGCATATTTTGGTGTTCTTCGATTTTGAATATCTCAAAAACTCAGCAAGCAGCTTTGAGAAAGATGCCATTTTGGGCCCAAAAACGAGGTTTTTACCCAATCGCTTACTGAATTTTAGAGATATTGAAAATCGAAGAACACTAAAAGATGCGCCATGCAAAGCTGCATATTTGATATACCAAATACTAAATTATCTGACCAATATTCAGGGACTTAATTGGACAGTTCACTTGAAAAATCGCGGATTTTTGATGTGGTAAGGCCATTGCCACACAGACCTATATTACCCGTTGGGCCCAAATCTGGAACCGTTGCTATTACTAGCCCTGGCTCGTCACCTTGAGGCTCGATCAGGTCTTTGGCGAATTGTAAATCGCTGTCTAGAACTTTGGTACTCTGAATGTCCTTCACCTGAGCAGCAAGAGCACTTGGAGTCGGAGGCACAGGCAAATCGGTGTAGTCATCTAGCAGGGCTGGGGCCCTCCTCTTGTTGTGTGTATCTGGTGGTGCACCAGGGGTTCTGGGAGACTTTCTTTCGGGTGTTTGTAGGGATGCTCCCTACAAGGAATTTCAGTTAGCCCAGAACATCATTCATCACTTCAGGCGCTCCTAACTTACTTTCTCTCCATCATTGCTTTCCTTGGGGTCCTCGACTAACAGGACATTCTCAGGCGGGTCCTCCCCATCTCCATTCCACAGGTTCGCCTCAGGGAGCAGAGTTGCTGCTTCAGGTGCAACAGCACGGAAGTTCTAAACCGCCCCATTCCATGTTTGCTGGTTCCAAACACAGCCACGAAACTCGTCCCCAACCGTAACTCTGCCGTCTTGAGCAGCATTTTCTCTGAACTGGCAGTGATATACGGTCAGGAGAGTGAATGGGCCCTTCAGCTTTGGCTTAGCAATCCACTTCAGAAGTTGGGAATATTCTTCAATTGCTCGAAATGTCCTGAATATAGACCCAGAAGTGGCATCTCCGTGCGCCTGCACCCCAAACGACTTGTTTTGGATATCGGCCACCTCAATGTTTGGCCGTTTGGGAGGGGGTTCATCACTGCTACCCTCCGCCTTGCACTTTCCACCACCTCCCTTGCCTTTCTTTTTGTCACTTTTTACTGTCCTGGTGGCTGTCTCTTGCAGTCGGTTGCGGAGATTTCGGATGAAATTGTGAATCCAGTCGTGCCTGATACTCTCAGAATCATCAAAATGGTTAAACGGTAGGCACTCCTCATAACTCTGGATGAAATCTGAGATAGCTGCTTCCCACAGTTCAAACCCGGTGCGCCCCTCGATTCGCCTCATGTTCAAAAGGTGTGGTCTCATTACGCAATGTGGGTGCCAAGAAATCAGCCATTCGTGCCGGATATGATTCGCAAACTTGGAGATGACACAACTCCCAGGCGTGTCGCCTTCCTTGGACTGCTTTTTAACTTGGCTCATTTTAACCATGAGTTTCCTGGTGGTGACTTTAGCCACAGTGATAGTGGGCAGCTTTTTTCCATCTCCACTGCCATCAAGTGGAATGATGTAAGCTAGGGCTATCTGACCCTTGTATTCACCGGGAGTGATCTGCCACCGATGTCAACGAAGGGGATGTTAGCAGTTGGGGTCCATGGTGACAGTTTTGGTAGCGCTTTGGTCCATCTCAATTGCCCAGGGGCCGTACGCCCATCAGTCTCGCTAGTCTCTTCAGAAGTGGCAGTTTCCGGTCTAGGTGTTGGTGCTCCTGGTGATTCCGGCCGTGCTGGGAGTGGTTGAGGGATGGTGGGCTGCATCAGAGGTGCAGGAGGATTTATGGACCACGAGCCTGGAGCAACTCGTTGTCTTGGTGAAGGGGGAGGAGGATGTGGGGTGTACCGGGGCCCTTCACCTCCAGGTTGAGCGGGAGGGGGCTGTGAGGTGAACATGGATCCTGCATCTCGAGGTGGAGCAGGAGGGGGCTGTGGGGTGATCCGCGATCCATCACCTCCAGGTGGAGCCAGAGGGGGCGGTGGGGCGAACCGGGATCCTTCCACTCCAGGTAAACCTGGCCGCAGAGGGGGAGGCAGTGGTGTGTGTCAGTCTTCGTCAGGTGGCGGAGACATTGGAGGGATTGGGTTCACTGAACATGGTGGTGGTGATGGTGGTGGTGGTGGTGGTGGTACAGGTGGTTGGGGTGGAACCCGTTCGTATGGAACGAACGTTTGTCGGTACTAATTCCACATGTGCAGCCCCTCAGCGCTGATCATCAGTGGTGCAGTATACGGAGGATAGTTCAGTTGTTGCAGTTCATATTGCGGTTCCTCAGTCGGCGGCCGGGGTGGTTGATGATCGGGATTGGGATACCAGGCCAACCCATCCCACATCTGAGACCCATTACTGCTCAGCTTGTAGTTTGGATTGGATCGTTGCGGAGGTGCACTGTCATAATATTTATATGGGTGTCCTGTGTTGGTTGGAGAGTGGTTGTTGGAGGGGTTGTTCTGTGACATGATGTATAGAAGTAGTTACGAAGAGGAGGTTAGGAGGTTTGGAGTATTTCCCTAAAAGCTCTATGATACCTGCATTAGTTGCTGAGAATGAGGTAGTGTGATGGGCTGCATTCGTGGGAGGCAAGATGCGTTTATATACACTCGCGATTCTCTCGAGAACCCTCAAGGGGCACCAACTGCGTTCACACATGTCTTGCCATACCGCCTTATTTGACAAACTTCTGATACATATTTTCGTCACCCATTGTCTGCTAATAGCGTTCAAGTTGATCACTAGATCAAAGGTGGGTTATCACCCCTGCTACTTGGTTGCAGTTTCTCAAAGCCCACCCAACTAATGCTGCGATTCTGAAGCTACAACAAACAAAACATATGAACACAAGCGATCTTCTTGCTTGTTGAAGTTTGATACTTGAACTCAGCCTACTGCCTGTCAAAAGAGGTGCTTGCAGGTGTCCATCTCTCGTATAACAAAGCAGGCGACCTGCATGCAACCCTTGTTGGTGGTTGCAGATTCTGGGAATACACTGAAAATTTATCACACATCCGAACATACAACACTATCTAGCGATGGGAAACTCCCATTATCCTACGCCTATCAAACTCAGGTACCTTGCTATTGAAAAGGTGCTGCACGATTAGATGTGATCTGAGCCCTCACATTACCTAGAGGTGCATCAGAACCTTTGCCTGAAGGTTTTGGTATGGTGCTCGTAACGAAAATCATAGACTTAGAAGGGGTCAGGGACAGGAACTCAATCGCTTTGTGGGGTACAAACATTTCGTCGGGTGAAGTGACATATAGTTGTTTGTCTGTTTCAAGACTAGTATTATGAAGCCCACATGTCATATGGCACAGAGCCTCATCTCGCTGGAGGGGTGTGCAACTTGAACCTTCAGTAGCGTTCTTTACCCCTGAATCGGTGCTGCTCAC
This sequence comes from Trichophaea hybrida, assembly GCA_015178995.1. Taxonomy (NCBI): domain Eukaryota; kingdom Fungi; phylum Ascomycota; class Pezizomycetes; order Pezizales; family Pyronemataceae; genus Trichophaea; species Trichophaea hybrida. Next base: position 18,238 of record WHVE01000929.1, on the reverse strand, counting down.
CATTCACCATACACTTGTTTCACCCCATCTACCATTCACCATTCACTTGTCGCACCCCATCTACCATTCACCATACACTTGTTGCACCCCATCTACCATTCACCATACACTTGTCGCACCCCATCTACCATTCACCATACACTTGTCACACCCCATCTAACATTCACCATATACTTGTCGCACCCCATCTACCATTCACCATACACTTGTCGCACCCCATCTACCATTCACCATACACTTGCCGCACCCCATCTACCATTCACCATACACTTGTCGCACCCCATCTACCATTCACCATACACTTGTCGCACCCCATCTACCATTCACCATGCACTCGTCGCACCATCTATCATTCGCCATACACTCTTGGCACCCCAACTACCATTCACCATTCACTTGTCGCTCCCTATCTACCGGAGATACTGTAATAATCGTTATCAGTATGAGTCATCGGGCAAACCAGTTCTTACGATTGCGATGCACACTATGTGGAAAACAGATCCGCAAGTGGACTGGTCTTGCTGAACATTATCGAAACGATCACCGAGAGGGATTTGACGACACAGGAGAGATAATGGAACAACTTGGAACAGATGAAAATTGGAGATCTAGTAAGTAGCGAGATGAGCAAAGCAAGAAGTAAACGAATATAGGAGAACCTGACAGTACCCAAGGGTTCATACCAGCCGCGCACACCTCCGAGAGCGCTTCCATACCCGAGCTGCCAGAGAAATACGACACCACTGGTGTGATTGCGAGCAAAGTTATCCACACAGAAATGTATGAAGAGGCCGGAGGTGGGCAAGTGGTGGGAGAGGCTACGAGCCTCTACGACACACACCAGAAACCAAATCGGAACCCATGGCAACATATTTGCCAATACGTTCGATTATCAACAAGCCCGTGCTCCAGGTACACAAAGCAAAACTTGGGTAAACAACTATCTGTGGCGCGGCCTGGACGATTTCCGTACCACTTCGTTCCAGACAGCATCTGAGCTCTGGCAACTGCTGAGGTGCCTCATCTTCAGACTGGGAGCAGAGAGTTGGCTTCAGGTGCCTTGGAAATATGGCAACATATACTGCAGGGATATTTTAAAGTGCATCCAGTGTCTTTTGGGGCATTACCGTTTGCGGAGCACCTGGATTTCGCTCCGGTGCAGCTGTACAATTCGGCTGATCATCGAATCTATAGTGAGATGAACTCTGCAGATTGGTCATGGGACACTCAGGAGCAATTACCCGATGGTGCAACAATTGTTCCAGTAATCTTCGCCTCAGACAAAATCCATCACATGATGTTCTCTGGCGACAACAGAACCTGGCCGCTATATGTGAGTATCAGGAACATGGAGAAAGATGTTCGTCATGCAGCATCAATGCGGGCCTGGATTCTGGTGGGATTCATTCCAGTTCCACCGAAAGGCGCAACTGATATAGACTCTTCAAGGCACCACACGATGCATACCATCCTGAAACTACTTGGACAAGTCGATATCAGAGGCACTGGTTGCGAGTGGGATTGTGCCGACGGTTTCAAAAGTACCAGCTACCTGTTGCTAGCAGCATGGATTGGGGTCTACCTGAAGATCGCAATGATCACGAAGAAATTGGAGGAACATGCCCTGTGTGTGAAGTACCGAAGGGACCTGAGATGGGCCGTGGCAAAGGATTTCGCAACTGGGAGCCTCGATTTACGTCACGCTATCAAGAGCACCTGGTGGAGATTCGACTTGATGAATTCAATGAGGTGCATCTACAACCACTTCAAATCTCTTCTGGGATCATCCTCTGTGCAACATCTATTGCCTTTGGCAACTAGATGCGCTTCACCAACTCTATTTGGGGATCGTGAAAGATCTCTTCAATGGGCTTTTGGAGTACCTCACCGATCGAGGATTGAAAGCTGAATTTGATCCCCGGTTTACCTCAGTTCCACACTACCCATACATGTTGCATTTCCCTAAACCCTTTCATGCTCTGAAGCATGGATCGTGGCATGGCAAGGAAATCTGAGAAATGCGCAGGAGTCTATCTGCAGTATGTGCTTCCCTGCTTTCCAGCGATATTGCAGGGAAAACGATCTCAGAAAGTGCATCTGATATGGAGATTATGAAAACAATTCGGGCATTGATTGAATTGTCTTTACAAGCCTACCAGCGAACACACTCGGATATCTCGTTGAAATACCTCGACAAAGCTCTTCAAAGCTTTTACAAGTGCAAACAAATCTTCACTCCTGAATATGCTACTGAAACTCGGACAAGGCATTTAGAATGCGACTTCCAAGTGCAGGCAGCAAAACTTAAAGACATGGCAATGGAGAAGATAGAGAGAGAGCTTCATAGGGAGATTGATGGTATCACAACTGGGCAGCGGAGAACTTTTGAGGTGAACCTGACAGAAAAGCAGCTGCGCGCCACTACCTGGAATGCAGAGGAGCGGGTGACAACAATGGTACAACTCAAAGCAGAGCTCTACGGAGCATCAACAGACCAGCTTGCCCGGTTTGGGCAGTTGTTTAAAGAAGCTGAGGACCACCTGGAACTGAAGCTGCGTCCCGAAGCTTGCCGTGGACTGACAAGCAAGTTTGCTCGACAACTTGAACGAGAATGTCACGCCATCATGACTGCCGTATTCGGTGCATCGAAGGTGACTGTCCCTGCAAAGTGGGAGTTCGAGTAGCGCCTGGTGGAAGCTCAGACAGCAGCAACATATTGGTCAGAGGAGCGCCAACAAGCGGTTGCCCGGTGTCTGGCGATAGAGGTTCACGGGGCAAGCCATGCAGCTCAAGCTGCTTTTCGTTACGCCATGACTGAGAAGTGCCTGAAGTATGATCAGGCATGGACTCAAGGAACGTCCGAATTTATGGAAGAGCTAACGCTGCAATTCTATCACTTCGGAAAACCAAAAATGCAGCTCCTCTGTCATTACCCGAGATCATCATCAGGATGGGTGTTCCGATCATTGTTCGACTGAGATCTCACAGCTCTTGCACATTTCGAACGTCAAAGATGCGTACCATGCCAGCAATGGGGTCAACGTCATGCTACAGCTTCTTCAGCACAATGATCGCTACACCGCGATGAACGACATGGAATACACTCTTCGGTGGTTGCTATGTATGGATGGTCTGTCGAGGAGAGTGCAGTAGTTCTGAACATGATGACAGGTTGAGAGAAACCCGCAAATGACCTGGTGCGCCCGGCAGAAATGCATCCTTGCCGGCGAATCTGAACCATTGATTCGACCCAGTACACAACCTCTGCGGCAGTTTAAACTTTCAACTATTTGTGCACGTTCACGGTATTTCAAGCGGATATTACTAGCTGAAGCAGCTGCAACCTTCAACATTCCGACATTGCCATCACTTGTCAGGCACATCTGTAAGAGATCTGGGGCCATGATGCGGTCAGTGTGATATGGGGCTACAGAAATGAGTTCAAGGAAGATGTAACCTTACAACCTCACAGTAAGGTCGCTTTCTACACGCCGGAATTTCATAACCCTCAGCAGATGAACCGGACCCTGCCGACTGCAGTGTTGGGGTACGTCAGATGGTGAGACGCACTGGCAGCCACCACAAGTGAAAGGGTGCGCATGGACGAAAATACGCATGATGGACTCCACAGGCGCTGCCCCACATGTCCCATTCATACATCACCTTTTCACCACCGACCAGGACCTCGCTGGTGCGTGGATGATTGCGAGGACTGGCGGCTGACTGTTGCAGCAGCTCTCTCATTTCCTTTCATTGCTTCAAGCCTGGGTTGATGGACCATCGCCGCTGGAGTTGGCAGTTGTTGTCGGTACATAATCGAGCATCGTTTAGGGCACCCTCACGAAGTGGATGGGTTTATCAGAGTTGTAATGGAATCAACACCATATGTTATTGCCATGGAGAAAATTGAAGGGCCATGCCACTAGGTCTCAGAGATCCGGGCAGCGACAGGAACGGTTCGGTATGGATTGTAAATAATCAAGTGGATTTGGATACGTACTGGGATGTATATTAAGACAAAGTCATATGGATGAAAGGTTTGGAGCCACCTCTGCCATTTATCCAAACAAATGAGAGGGGTCTCACACAGGGGTGCGTTTGAAATCCAGATGGTGTACATGGACAATATATTAGTTTAATGAGATCTAGAGATGTCTATTTATACAAATTTCTCATGACAATGATTGAAGTAGCAGCGATGAATTGTCAGCATAATCTATGAATCGAGTCAAATATGATGCCAATCGGCAGTGAGGGCTGCGGAGTGTCAGGGAGGCACGCAGTGCAGAGTATGTGAAGAAGCAAGTTTGTGGACCTTCCAGGAAGTGGTAGGAATGCTGTGAGATGCTACTGTGCGATTGTTGAAAGTTCACAGGTGCACTGGGAGGTGCCTGGAGCACGTCGGAGCATAGTAAAATGATACGGGAGGGTTTGGGAGCCTCCCAAGCTCCAAGGAGGAACCCGGAAGGGGGTTGCCAAGCCAGGGAGGAAATTGCATTTTCCTGATGGATATCCGATGTGGTTGAATCTCATCCAATGTTGACCTCAATACCTGTGTCGCCATTGCCTGCATTCCCCGCTCCATTTGGTCAAACCTCTCTAACCAATCCAAATACCAGGAAAGATAGACCAGCTATTTTGCTGCTGTGTATCGAAGGATCATTGGCATTTGACATGGCATTCCCCATTATTGGTGCTGAGTGTTTGATTTGACTTTTGTTTGGACCATTCCATGGATAAGTACATTGGGAATTCCTGAGTTCAATGGCAATTTGCTCTGTATCACAAGCACACTTTGGCTTTCTATCATTGAAGACTCTCCTCCTCAGTCACACAAGGCACTGGTGGAAGCACCAATATTGACATGGATTTTGCTTCCAATTCTGCTGTTGAGCTTTCGTCTGCAGGGGTCAATATCAATAGTCAATGTGGTCTCTTCTGTTCCTTAGAATTTCCGCGTCCGCATTGGATTGGTTGTTGCTGCTTACGGTATTTCGTTGGTTGTATTTCAACATCTGTTACCATGTCAAAATGCGCTTTGATCAAGTTGAATCTTCTTTGTGCCTTTGTATAAGGCTTCAAATCCAGATAGAGATAGGGTGTCAGTCCTGCCCAGATCATATCATAGAGCATGATCTTGTGCTGTTCTTCATCACACCCGGCTTCATTTTAGTTTGATTGAAGTCAGTTACCGGATACATGTATGTTCTCATCTGAGTTGTGGTAGCTTTGTATCATTTTGTGGTATACTCAGATGGATAAGTTCTGCTTGTGATTTTTGGCTTCATGTTGCATTGGCCTGGTGGTAATGACAAGGTTGAGGTCATATAAATGTGGGTTGTCATCGGCAAGAAGGTCTTGCCCCTGGTTACCACGTCGGTCATACTTGTCTTCTACTGAATATGTTCCAGATGATTGACCGAACTAATGTTATAATCGGGTACATACTGAACTTCATCAGTATCCACTCATGGAAAGAGGTGGTTGTAAGTTCAGAACTTCGAGCAGAGGGTGCCATGATATATTTCCAATTCTCATATACCTCCATGGTAGCATTTTGGGTATGCCATCTCAAACTTATCTTTCGATTGTGCTCCTGATGGTTCTGTCTTCAATTTCACATTCTGAAATAGTATTGCAATCAGTTGGCACAACTGCTCCATCATATTTCACATATCAGCCATTGTCACCTTGAATTCAATGGTGCTGCTGTGATCATAATCATTTTTATGACAGTTGGGTTCTGCTTCTTCATTATTTTCATTGAAGTTGTAATCTCCATCCTCGCTTTTGTCTATCTTGGACCCCAGTAGAACAGGTCAACTGATGTATTCAATAGAGGTGGTCATTTGACAGGCTAGACTTTGTGCACTATGACTAATCAATACCCAAATTGTTTTGGTGCTGCCACACATATTTACAATGTGCAATGGAGTTTTATTCATTTGTGTTCGAGGCATTGGAGGAGTTGAATTGTATTGTATGGTTATGCGTCAAAACAGGGGTGAATGTTCGACATCCCATACGCACAACTTGTCCAGTTACCGAAAATCCACAATAATGTAATGACATATACACCAGCATATAGCTGCATAGGAAAATGGTTGCACATGTATGTCAAGATGAGATTATATGTAGCCATGAGTAGTAAGATGTCTAATGGTGATTTTAGATCTATCGCAAGGTTCAAGTAGGGTTGTACTTACCCTGCAAGTCTAGTCCCTTGTATACGACCTCCACTGTAACAGCTATATGGAAGAGGTGTAAATTTGTATATGGATTATGGCAATCATTTTCATATGATGATTATTAACCACTATCTATTTCTGCTTATGATCACATTTAGAGAATTGGTTGCCACATAGAATATTTTCTCCAAGACTGATTTTGATTCAGGGTTCAATCTTAATTCAATTGAATTGAGTCCTATATGGAATACAGTGTATTACTCAAAATTTGAATACATTGAATACCTGGTTATATCTATGGACTGGGTAACATGCCAGCAATATTCCAGAATAAAATGAATATGATCTTGTATGATCTCATTTATGATAGAATTGTTGGCTATATACATGATAACTACTTATATACAGAAAATAAATAACAGCATGTGTGATTGACTAGTACTGTCCTTAGTCAATTAAATGAAAAACCTTACCCTAGCACCTGGTATATGTGAATTGTACCAGAATTACATTGCGTTTCTTTGGTATTGCATATTTGAAGAAGGTGTTAACATATTCAAGAACAAGATTAACACTCTTCTCAAATTGGAGATTGCAAAGTCTATCAATGATGTCCAATATTTTCTCAAATTAGTTAACTTCCATTTACACTTCATAGAACGATTGGTAAAAATATATCACCACATAACAGAGTCAATTGGCAAAATAAATACAAAGTTGAACTGGAAAGCAAATACATGAAATCAAATTGCCTTTGATATGCAAACAAGTACTTTACCAATACTGCCATATTATGGCACTTTGAATATGTTTGACCAGTTGAATTCATAATTGATTAATGTAATATTGCAATGAGTACAGTACTTTTTGAAATTATGGATGTACAATTGTACCCAATTGGCTACCACTTGTGTATAATAGACAGCACTGAGTTCAACTATAAAATGCATAGCAAAATGATGCTTGCCATAGTATCTATCTTTAAAGAATAGAATCCTTATGTTCAACTTGCCATTTATCAAGTCAGTATATATACTGATTACAAAAATCTCGAATACTGTATTACTATAAAGACCTGGAATCAGTGATATTCCCAGTGAGTACAATAGTTAGTGGGATATGATTTCAAAATAATCTACCAACTACAGAGTAGGAATAGATAACCAGATACATTATGTAGGTATTCAGAGAATTTCTTTAAAAAGGGGGCAGTCATCACTGAACATAATACAAACCAGTTTTTCCACCATTTTTTGAATGTTGGTCAGTTGGTAACTTTGAAAAGAGAAACTGTACATGTGATGGTAATCAATTTATAAGGCACATGAATTGCAATTTTTCCTTTAATATTGAAAGCAATTCCAATGGACAAGTTCAAATGCAGCTGTTGGAAGTAGTGGTTGGCTCCACTATTGATGATACTGTATGGTAAGCAGTATACATGCACACTATGAATGGAAACACATGCCCAGTTATTTCCTTTGAAGATGGAGCCCTCTATTTAAACGTCAAATTGTGAATTCTAAACAATCAACAATTACACAAATAGATATTGGAAGCTGAGTGTGATTCAAAGATAGCCAGATACATAGGGCAGACAATAACAATCAATCTGATCAAACAAGAATTATTGTTTCTGAAAATTGACAATCTTATCAAAGATTATGTCCACTTATTCTTAAAATATCCAAAGGCAAAGTGGCTCCGTATCCTTGCAACTGTCTTCTTCAACTATTCTATTAGTATACGCTCCGATGGATTTGATTTCCATAGACTTCAATATTGAATTATCCATATCAAGTAATGGGTTATTGATATAGGCAATCATTGACCACCTGCTAACTATAGCTTACATTATTTCATTGAAAGGTAGTGAATACAATATTCCACACTTAATCAAAATCCTGCTGAACGAAGTCTGACAATTTTACAGCCTACTACGAAATATAGTATCAGATTATGACTCTACGTACACCTCTTAGTTTTGGACCTTGTTGCAAGAAGCATTTAAAATTATATTTAAGATGTCTTTACAATTTGATTTTTAAACAAACAGACAAACTGATACAGTTCATCAAATACAGGAGTACTATTAGTGGAACTCATGCTATTACAGGCAGGATCATTCATCTCACAGGTTACTAATGACAAACTGTTTTTACAATCACTGTTTCAACACAATAGTGAAAACTTCACCATTCATTGCAAACTTTCAATTCAATTGATGAAAATATCGATCCATCAAAGCAGAAGTGAAGAATCAAGAAGTTACGAATGATATTCACTGGATCACCCCGGTACATAGAGTCTGCCATGAAGGTTTAGAGCAGACAGACAAGACAATGGGAAAGTGCCATAAAAGGCCCCTAAGAAACCTCTAAAGTATCTGGTTGGTAATATAGTTATACTAAATAGAATGAAATTTGCAACTTGAAAACCATCTACAAAGCGGGATGCTATACTCCATGCACCCTTTATGGTCTTGATGGTGCTCTAGACAATGCCAATTAAACTTGTATTACTGAATCAATGGTTTATTCATTATGCTGTCCATAGATTACTTATTGAACTATATCCACTTACTATCATTCTTTCTAGAACTCCACCTGAGATTTCTACTTCCAGCGAGTGGAATAAATTTGATAATGATATAGATGGCTACCAATATGAAACAGAATAAGAAGCTGAGAAAGTTATAGGCAGCCAGTATAGCAACAAACAAAAACAGGTTTTGAATTGTCTTAAGTAGAAGGGGTATCTAGAGCAAGAAGATTGTACTGAGAAACTTTGTGAGAACATTCATGATAAAATACTGTTAAAGTTGTTTTAGAAATGAAATTCTTAGGTGATTGAAATTATAAGATCAAATAGTTGAGCTTGTGTTCTTTTCCCACAATGGGTTTTTAATTACTAGCAAGACATCTCATAATAAATTTGGTTGTAAAGTGTACAAGTGGTCATAATGTTTCCAGATAAGGAGAAAGATAGATTCAGTTTTATAGGCATATGGAATCACAATTGTTTCAAATCAAAAATAGAATAAGATTGCAAAGTATGTTTGCAGGATTCAAGCAACCTAATTGATTGATTTCGCTTGCTGCCATAGTTCACCTGGACACAAGCAAATTGAATAGTTCATATATAGTCCATATAGACCCAATAACTTGGTAGATTTCAAAAACTCATCTCTTTGTATGCTAAATAATATTGTACCAAAAGCCAAAAAGCAATTATGGTTATTCAGAGATGTACTTTCAAAGATAGGAGATAGTATTACATTTAGCCAGTCTGCAGTGGAGTTATATATAATGAATTATGATTCCCCCTGATTGGAATGTCATCAGCTATCGCTTATATCACATGCCAGGGCCCATCTTTTCAAATCGTTAGCAAACACTTCCTTATACCTCCAATAATCAATGAAGACCAACAAATAGTCATTGTTGCTTCTGCTTCAAATGACTGGGAATAAACAGATATTCAATATTCAACTGATGTAAATGACCAAGATGCTGACCATTTGCCAATGACAAATAGACAGCTGTTAACCGGCTGAATGGCACTAGCTAAAAAGCCAGTAACTGATAGAAGCCTGGGATAATGTATTGACCCTGAAGAATGAAACTACTTTCTATTGAAGAAGACCTATTTATCTGTAAATCATCGGATCCAATCATACCACTGGTGCAGTGGCAGAGAATCACACGATTGATATCATGAACGATACTGTTCATCCAATCAAAATCAATTTGTGATAAAGACAATACAAGTGCAGAAGATAGAGGTCTTTGTTAGTTGTAAAGAAAAGTCAATTTGTTTGAACATAGTTATAGTGCTAAATCTCAAGAAAACAGAATTGATAGATGTATTTGTTGAAATAAACGTAAAGATATAAAGAACTTGGGTTTTTTGAAAATAGAAAGATATCAATCTTTTTAGCTAGGAGACCCAGCCTCAACAATATGAATATTACAGAAAGTCAATTCATTCCATTTACAATCTTTGAGTATTATCTACATTGCAAGAAAATTGGCAAATCTATTTTCCAAATAGTTTCCAATTATTCACAGATACTACATTTACCAGCTATATCTGCAGTAACACTTTCAGTATTACACATCTTCATCACATGTGAAATTTTCAATATTTGTGATAATCTTTGGTACTGCTGAATATTTTCTACATTCCTGAAATTCAGGATACTACAGATAGTACAGATACTTCTGAAGTTGTGAAATCTCTTGATCCTCGAAACTTCCTGTAATAATTAGTGTACCTGAGATTCTCTATAGCTGAAAGATGCTGGGCACAACCTGAAATACTCAAGACTCTGGAAAATTCATGATACACCTATGATTCTGGATACCACAAATATATCCTGTACTTCTATAATTGTCAGTACGCTGAGACTTGAATCTCATGGCATCCTCTGTTCCACAGTGATTCAAGGTATGCCTGGGATGATCAATGTGCCTGAAAATCCACAAAGCTCATTACATCCTGGGAACTGCAGATGATATTGGGACTTCTGAGATTTTCAGTACCACTTATTTCTTAATATATTTGTCATCTTTGCCACTACTGATACAGTTGATATACCTGATATACTTAGAACTCCAGATTTGATATTTGCACAGGCCGTATATAAGGGTGACATCCTGATTCTATTGATATCAATTTATGTGTAATATATAAAGATTCAAATAAAAATAAAGTAAATAAGAGATGGCTTTCAATTTTTCCTGCAGAAGAATAAACTGGAATGGTTCACAAACACACTAGGAAAGATATGAAGCTAGGAGATATGGGCGGATTTTATGGACAGTATGAATTTCAAGCTGAATTGAATAGATGTTGGAGAAAGATGAATATTTACTGAGTAAAATTAATTGTATGAACAATAGTCTGTAAAACTGATTTGTTGAAAATAAGAGCAAAACAGAATGCAAGAAGTTTGTGCAAGATATGGCTTGAAGAATATGATCCTATGACAGGGAAGCCAAGTTGAGAACGTAACTTTGATTGACAGGAAAGGTTGAAAATATGGTGCACAAAGCAAGTACATGGTTGGGAGTCCAAAAGAAGAGTCTATAGCTACTGATACCAGCACAGTGTGAGGGCTCGAGGGAGTACAAGTGGAATTGATACTAGGCAGAACTTGCAAGCTAAGATTTCATGATTGAAAAGTGAAGTAGAGAACGTGATATAAGTCGATAGATCGTAGTGTCCAATGCTTGATGCAGAGATGAAGGTAATATGATATGCAAGTAAGATTGATAGTTCAGTGGCAGAAATATGCTGGCTCATGATATCTAATAATGATAATAAGCAGGTGAGGATATTAACTCTGATAGAACTGTATGTAACTAGAATAAAAGAGAGAACATATGAATAAGGTGAAAACAGTAGAGGGGGAAGATGGATGGAAACTTAAGGGTGACAGAGAGACCAGAAATAGATAACAGCTCTGGGTGCTGAAATATATATATGAGAAACTAGAATTCAATTGATTTAGTTGAATTGATATTTTTATCTAATCTATATAACAAGTTAGACTTCCTAATCCAAATTCACTGGTTGTATCCAAATTATAGATGCAATTTTGGCTACCCAAATCTCATTGGACTGAGTCTATTGAGTATTAAGAAATTTAAAAGGGAATACAAATACATCCAACGACAGCAATTTTTTGTGTCTTATGTATCAATTTGAACTTCCAGAGTACTGTTGTATATTTCTGTTTCTCTGCGGCTATCAAAAATATATCCAACTTCTATTACTTTCATTCATATATACATCTTCTTTCAATCATGTTCCATTCAACCTGTTTGCAGTTATATTCTCTTTATATATATCATTAGTCATCTGGCTATCAATATCCTAAACCAGTTCTGAACCGTTCTTACTCAACTTATTTTGCATACTGAGTTGTTTTCTTCTCGGTAGCCGGCTTCACAAATCTCATCATTTCCATTCAAGTCAAGTTCTCCACTTGGCTTTGCAATTATAAAATAACATCTCTCAAGCTAGATCTTGCATAAATAATATTCCCATATAGTTTGGCCCCTGCTCTCCTCTGCTGGCTGCAGAATCCAACTCTGCTTTCAAACTTCCACCCATACAGTTAATGCTGAGTATCATAAATTCAGCCTCTTCTCTCTATCTAAGTTATGTTCACTTCTTGGCTTTGCTATTATTGCTCAATATTGTTCGAGTTGAATCTTGCTCCCACTTTCAACAATCAATTTCTGTATCTGTTTCTCTTATAATTATTCAAATTTGGCATCTTGAATCTCTCTTCAAGTTATCTCTGCAACATGACTTTGCAATCCTCTATTTGACATTGAGTCAAGTCTTCCACTTGTCTTTGCAATTGCTGGCTAATATCTTCCAAGCCAAATTTCACACAATTTACTTGCATTCTCTTTTGCCCCCATTTTCAGCATCATGTTTCAGTAATAGTTACTCTCACAATTACTCTATCTTTTTCCAATTCTACTCACAATCTCTTTTGGCCAGTGCTCTTTAAGCTCAGACCAGATCTATCTTCATTCTTTCCAAGCCTGCTTGAAAACTGTCACATATCTCCAGTGTTTTCATTTCCAAGCCTGCTGTGAATGCATCATATCATTTCTCCATTTCTTGTTGCCCTTTGTATATTTGTTCAACCATCCATATCCATTTGATAGTTGGTGGTTGTGCTCAAATACAACAAAGTTATTCTTGATACCATAGCTGCAGAATCATATCAACACTTCAATAGGTGCTAGAGTTGTGTACCAATACTATCACATGGAATAGTATCTCGCTCTCACACTTCTGCAGACTTGGAAATCATTCACTGGCACTTCTGAAGTCTTTGGTATCTTGTGATAGTACTCCTGCAGGCTATTGCCCTCTATACCAACACTTCATATGGCTCCAGAACCTTGCAACAATACTCATAAAGGCTTCAGAACCTTACACCAGCACTTTCACCAGTTTTAGAATTTTGCACTGGCACTTTTGAAGGCTCCAAAACTTAGTACTAGTACTTTTGAAGGCACCAGAACTGTATACCAGTGGTTTCAGTGGTTGCAGGAGCTTCTTTCCATATTATAGAAACCTCCAAATCTTTTTACTTACTCTGAACTCCTCCAAACTACTCTGTCAATAAATAGTTGGATATAGTTTAATACTACCGTCATGGGCCAAAAGTCTTGGTGATCTTGGCATTCCCCACCAAAATCAAGGGAAAACACTAGTTTTACAGTATCTTTTCAACCACAACCATTTCTTTAAAGGTCATGAGAAATTTATCTAGGGTTCTTTGTATACCGAACTTACTATATATTGATTCTTGGAACAATTGATTGTGCAATAGTTTCACAAGAAGTACTGGAAGTTTGTGGACATTTTAGATTGTGTATTATCACCTAATTTGTATGCAAACTAACCCTTTTTGTAAGTTGTTCTGTATTGTCAACACAAAATACATCAGAACTCTACCAGTTCATATGCAAAAATTCTATAAATTTCAGGATCACATTGGATACTATTCAGAAAGCAATAGTAATGCCGGTTTTTTGACTGAGAATGTTATTTGATTATTCAATAGACAGTCATGGTACCTGATGTCTGAGTCTTTGGGAATTCTCAATATACTGGTATGGCTTGTCACCCTGGGAAAATACTTTTTGACAATAATAGAAAAAGCATGCCATTTTTTGTGGATTGTCAATAGCTGTAGAACTTGTAGTGTATGAAAAATGGCACCTGATATTGGCTTCACCAACACTTTTGGCCCATGACTGTACTTCTGTCTTCCATTCAACTGGGTACTGTAGTTTGGATTGCTTATCGACGACTCGCTTCACATTGTTGGCTAGCATCGGAGTCAACTGATATATTCATTCTTTGAGCACCTGCCTATATGTCCCTTAGAATTCCAGGATGTCCCTACCTTTGGGTCCCCCATGTCCACTATTTCAACTTGTTTCTCCCAGTGCTAATACCCTGTCAACTTGCATCAGATATATTTTTCTTTCTTTTTCTACTACTCAAAACTGTTCCTGTATATTTTCAAGTTCTTACTTGAATTCTTCCTGTACCACGGGTATTCTAGGTGTTAGTTCATATTGCATCAGTGGTATCTGGATCTGCAAATCTCTGTTAGTATATTTGGGAACTCTGGCCTCAAAATTTCTGATCTTTTTCTGTATTGGCTTCGGTTCTGCTTCTATCTGTCTCATTGTTTGTAACAGCTGTTTTCCTTCTATTCATTTATTGGTACTACTTGGGTGGCAATTTGACTGTTGAGCTGGGCTATTTGATTTGCAATTTGTGATACCGTTACTCCTGCAAAAAATAAAATATACTCTTTCATAATGTTGGCCACTGTAAGTGCATTCAGTTCATACAGACAAGTGAAATCCTGCAGAATGATTCTTGATATTATTATGTAGGCTATCACTGAAATCTTGTCGTGCCATATCACACTAGATGAGCCTCTACTGGACCAAGCTGTTTGAATTCAAAACAATCTTTAATGCTAGTAGATATTGATATGCAATCCTAAACCTCTAATCAAATATGATAGTTTCAGATATTCATCACAGATAGATCCCCAGTATTGATTTGTTTTGGAATATATCCAACAATTGTTAATACAAGCCATACAAAACCAAATACAGCTTCTTGGGTTTCAATATATTCAATACATGATAGCAAATAGTTTCTGTACCAGGGATACCTACGGGGCAGGTACAGCAGCCTCCTTGAAAGTCCTAAGAGTTTTGGAGGTAATCCTCATTACACTCGGTGAGGATCACTTCCAAGGGTAACTGCCCAGCCGTGATGTAGTGTGTGAAGTGTTCAACTATGTCATTGCAAATAAGAAACCGAGCAAGTTGCTGGTAGCTGATGACACTTTGACTGTGGATCAAGCTGCCAGAGCTTGTCCTGTCTTCTGTAAGGTATTGATGTGGTCTGTTATACAAGAGCGGCCAAAATGACAGTGTATGTTCAGACGCATATAAGCAAGGCTTGATTGTACTTTTCCTTCGAGTATGACATATGCACATTCGTACAATGCTTATCTGTATGGGGGCTCAACAACCTCAATCAGTGCAGCTTTTAGTGGATCAAAACTGTAACATAATCAAACGTTGCCAGTACCGATCTTGACATTCACGACCGGAATTTTCTTTGGACGATATGTGTACTGGGGCAACGTTAAGTATCCCTCTGTTTATCCTGGGCCTGCTGGTTTTGCCACGATTGTGCAACCAGCACAGGATTGGCACTTTGCTTCAGCATCTGCAGTGTGTGTAGGGCATATAGCATACACAGGATTTTGGCGACACTGCTGATACGAGTGTTGGACCACAATTGCAACTTTGTTTTTGCATCTGAATGTTGAGTGGAGTAGTGGATGACAGGGATGTCAATCCTTCAAGCATTTAGTTGGTGACCAGCCATTAGCTTGCCACATCACTAGTGACCTTGTGTCGCATCTCTGACATGGGTGGAGTACTCTCTCAGACAATGTGCCGAAGCGTAACAGTGCCTGGGCCTATCATCTTGTCTCAGACGTCTATTCTTCAGATATAATGAACTACTGGAGCGCAGGAAGTTTAGATCCATTGATATCATCTCTAAGCATTGCACAGTTCCTTTCGCTGGAACTGTATGGTCTGTCCAACCCACCAGGGACCTCCATCGAGAACCAGTATAGGTTTGTCCCACACTATACTATGACAAAGATAGCTGTTGTCTGAAACATGATGCACAGCTGACCCAAAGATCCCCACAATGGCATCATGCAGCATCAGCAGTCAGGGTAGCTCAAGGGGGTTCAGCCAGTTAATGCTAGGGCTTATCCCTTTTTATCGCTATACCTTGCATTTACTAGCTAAATAGGCACTGTATTCTTATGGCTGTCTGATCGAAAGTATGTGTTGTCTCTATATGGGATTGCAAGCCCTTGCTAAGATTCAGTATTGGAGCATAGAATGTTTGCTGGCATTTCTGGCAGGTTATATTGGGCCTCCCATATGCTCAAGAGCAGTACCCCCAACGGGTGTAATCTCTGCACCACACCTTGATTCAGAAGGGAGAGTCTGGGTTTCACATGACTGCTGTTCATCACCTCAATGCTTAGTCAAATCCCCTAACATTGCCTCCCTCTCAAGTTCTGGCAACCTCGACAGAAACCCCAATGTAAAACGTGTGCAAACAATATATACCACTCAGAAGAACAGATATCACATATTCTGGGATATTGTGTATATCCTCCGATTGCATTAAAAACAATGAACATAGAAATTAAAAATAAACTCCGTATTCTTTTGTATGGTTTGAGTGTTAACAAATTCAATCCTTCTCTTTCTGATTTTCTGCCATGTTGGTTTCATCAATCTCTTGTCCTTCTTGATTTGCAGGTTTTGATCATAATATTCATTTATCAGTTCTGGCACTATGTCATAGAGGTGTTCCCAAGATTTCAAAGTATTTTCATTGTTAGAGAAACCTGTCCACATATAGAGGAACACATGATTTTGATCATAGTCATTGGTTGGTCCGCTTGCAATAATTGCTTCCGATACCCATTGGCCATTGTTGACTTCAACTTGAGGTATGTCTTGAACTTTTGGATTCCCTCAATATGGTTCGAGCAGAGAAAATGAAAAGACTGGTGAATTTTCCATGTTGTAGATAGCTCTACTTGACACTATCTTTTGTTGTTTCCAACTTTAAGGATGCTGAATGGTTGATATAGTGTGTCTTCCAACTTTCTGCATTGTTACATTTTCCAAATGTTGCATCAATCAAGCATGACAATATTGCCCACCTGATACCGAGGTACTGGTTTCTGATTTTGATTGTAAAATTTTTCCATCATATCTAAAGATATTTCTAATATTTTTTTCCAACATTGATAAACTTCTATTCTGTAGGGTGCATATATTTCTGACCTGAGGTTTTTGAACTGAACTTCTGTTCGCCAATTGGTGTGGGGTTCGTAGCCACAGTTGATATAGAAGTGTCATACTTTGGGGGCTGAGTGTCATAAATTGTTGTATACATACTCCACCATTTTTTGCTCCAATTGTTTTTCTCATAATTGCAGTAGAATTGAAGAATATGTTCCACTGTTTGGTTCAGTTGTTCAGTTTGCCCATCTGTCTGTGGGTGAAACATTATTGACATGGATCGTTGATTGGTAGGGAACTGATCTAGGTCCACTTTGAAATGACCAGTGAATACCCCAGCACAATCAGATACCATGGCCAATGGTTGGTCATGGTATTTCCGAATATTGTTCAAAAATAGTATAGCGACTATTGGTGATTCTCTTCTTCCCGTCAAGATGAAGTGAGCCATCTTTGTGAATCAGTCGCCTATGACCATGCTATTCTGCTTTCCGTTGGACTCAGGTAAGTCAGTTATACTGTCAACTCATATATATATCCAAGGTGTTGATGGTAGTTCCAGTGGGTATAGTAGACCATGTTTGGGGTGTCCTGGGCATTTCGTTTATTGACATCAGTTGCAGGTATTGCAGTATTCTCTGATGTCTTCTTTCAGTTTGGGCCAGTAAAAGTTTCTGGTAATAGATTCCATGGTACTTTCTCATCTGAAATATCCAGCAATTCGAAAGTCGTGTTCCTGCTTCAATACCTCTTTCTGAATACTGTTTGGTACGTACAGACTTTCTTTCCAAACTATCATTCCATCTGCATCAATACTTCACCTTCTGTTGACATTCTCTTCGTTGTTTTGAACTTTCCGTAGTAATTTCTGATTGTTCTTGTACTCACCAACTTCTGTTTTCAAATGATCTTTCATGGTTGATGATAACCTTTGTACCAAAAATTCTGCTCATCTCATTCCCTCAAAATTCATATCTTCAATTGCTATCACTCTGATTTTGAGCCAAAATTCGGGCCAAGCAGTTGTTTTGAGGTGGTTGAAGTTGTACCTCCCTCTCTAGAGATGAAATCCGAGTATTTTAATAATGTGTTTGCTTTCTCATTGGCTGTTTCCTGTTTGAATAATTATTATAAAAT
>WHVE01000928.1:0-44778 GCA_015178995.1 Trichophaea hybrida | reverse complement strand
CCCTCTTACCCTCTTCTCTTATATAAAGCTCAGAACATTGCGATGCCACCCAAAAAGATCCCATCCACCCCCTCCAAAACTGATGCCATTAAGGATACTCTACTCCTAGATGGTTTCGCGAAGCAATTCATGGCCGAGCACATTCGGGGCCTTATTCGGATTATGCCATTCACGGTGTCAAGGATGATGGTGCAATTGACTTGATGTATGATATCCTTTTCGTGGACCCCGTGACTACAAGGCACTTTAGACAGTTTCAGGGAATGTGGAAGCAGCGGGCATCAACACAACCACGACACATCGAATGGTGGAGTGGGTTCCGGGCGTTTCTTCCGGGACTGTTTCGACAAAACTCGGGTCCAGATGAATCGGTATCACAAAGAAAACCCTCCCCTACCTACCGACACCGACACCGACACCGACACCGACTCCTGCGACGACTCCAAACGTGGCAAAGGCCATGCAAAGAAAGGCAGCTGGTATCCTGGAAAACCGAAGCTGAACCCACCATCTCACAAATATGGATCGCCACCTACCTTTGTTGCCAATGTCCCTCAGAAGAAACGAAACTCGATGACATTTCGGCCGATGCCATCCCTACCGCCCCAAACCTCACATACACCTTCAGGGTCTGCATCATTGACCCTGAAAGCTACCCAGAAGAATACCTCCGTGGGACGACGTCTTCGTGCACCACAGCGCAAATAGATGGCATCTCTCACGAGTCGAGAATCCCACTGCAAAGACTTTACAACGTGCTGTGAGTCGCCTATGTCCCGCCAGGGATGTCAATTATATTCTTGGGTGTCTAGTCATGCCGGGCGAAACCTCTCTGCGGCCATGTGATGCAACTCGACTGAATAGCAACGACTCTGTGGCCACCTTCTTCTCTGTTACAGCTTTACAACCCTCTCATCGTTGTGGCTGTTCTGAAGGCAATGGCAGTTGCACCTCCAAGTATTGCAAGGGCTACTCCACAAACACCACAACCTCGACCATTTCTTCCGAGAACACCTGGTGCTCCAAACCGACCAATAGCCCGACCCCTGCTCCCAGTTTCGTCGCAAAAACCACCAAGCAAAGACACAACCAGAGGTGACTGCCACTCGCCGTGTCAGAGCAAAGACACAACCGGAGGTGACTGCCACTCGCTGTGTCAAGTTTGCCCCTCTCCAAGACGTGTCCGCTGCGCCGCTTGAAAAGGAGTCGTCACCTGTGCTGGAGGAATCAATGAATGACCCGGTAGTTGCACAATTAAGGAACGAGATCACAAATTGTGGAGGCTGCGTCGCATGTGGTAGAGGGGCGGAAAGTGAAGACGCGGGCGGAGGTGCAGCGGGAGATGAGGACGGTAATGGCGGGGGTGTTGATAGAGCGTGAGGCAATGTAGACGATGCGCCGGGGTCAGAGAGTGTTGAGCCGTTGGCAATTGGCACGCACCAAGATGCCAATCCCAGTATGAGCTTTACACAGCTCGAGGCGTTGCGTTTGACTCCACCGGGTGGTCTTTTTGACTTATGATTTTCGGTACGTCTAATAGTGCTACAAGGGAATAGCATACTGACACACGCATTAGGTTCGTGTTTTGGGGCTAGTAATGGGTTGGTTAGATTGGGTCTTTGCATATAGTATTTAGTCGGGTGGGGTCGTTTTTGAATTTTACAGAGTGTTTTTAGTCTCATTTGGGTTTTCTTCACCAGTGTTTGATTGACTCATTTCAGTACGTCCCTGATCGTTCCTGCAATCGACTAGCAAGCTAACTACGCGTTAGGGATTTAGTTCCTGTCTTTTGGCGTTGGGTATGAGTTTTTTAATATTTAGCATTGTATTTAGGCTAGCCAGGGGTTGTATTTGCATCTTCAGGAGTTGCTTCTATCTTATTTTAGATGGTACGCGACACTTTCGTGACAAGCTAATACAATATGGTGTGAATCTGCCCCTTTATGAGACCACTTTTTCCTTTTCCGCACTGCAATAACCTTCGTCTGCATTGTGAACTCCAAATCGCAACTCCATCTACTGCAACAGCACTCTTTGGCACTCTTTCTGCACTCGTTTGCCTTTTAAAAATGACCCGAACAAGGCCACTGTACAAGGCCGTATCCTCAATTCCAAAAGCCACAACGGCAACTCCTGGAGTTGTCTCCCCAATGCCACGTTCTGCAAATGGTAAAAAGAGGAAACTCACGTTGCAAGCTGACAAGCAGAAGCGAAAGCAGATGAAGGCTACAGCTTCACGTATCGAAGGTTCGACTACTCAGGTCGTCTCAGCATCTACACCCATTGTATCTGCGCCGAATCCAGCCCTTAAGCCATCTCTGCCCCCGCCGAATCAAGCTTCCAATTCGATGTCGCCAGCACCCAGTGTCATTTCTGTCGGTATTCGTTCAACGACGAACCTGAGTCATCTCCAGAGTCCACACCCATCATCATCGGCTTCACAATTTATCCCATCGTCTCCACCGAATACACCGTCAAGTCTGTCAGTCAGCAGCAAACGATACGGCAGTCGAAGTGTCCTTGCACCAGGTGACCTTCGAGTTACTGCTGTACTGGAGACAATGCGTCGCATGATGGAGAGGAATGCTGAGCGAGAGACCATTTCCAACTGAAGCTGAGTTAATGCTGGTAGCTTATACAATTCAGAGAGTGGTAGATACCGACTAACATATCGTTTCCACACAAAGTCAGTAGCGCTATGCTGGCCCAAGGCATGCATACAGGAAGGAGTCAATATTAGCTAACCGGAACGTCAGAAGGAGTGTCTCAAGATAGTTAAGTATCTCCCAGAAATGCATTCTCATTGACTGACTGGCCATATGTCAGATCAAAAACAGTTGCAATGCAGTCAGATCGCACATGATCAAGAAGGCCCGTGATTGTGTAGGGAGACTATACAACTTACATCGTTTAGAAGACGATGAACGCCGCATACACATTGACCAACTACTATCAGATTTTACATTCACTGTGCGCCAATGCGATCGTGCGAACGAGCTTGAGGTGAGTCCTGTCTGCAACTGTCAGCGTCGCTAAACTATCAGGAACGAGCTAGTTACTTTCTTGCCGAGGAGATTCCACGATTTCTGTATCTACATTTCTTCCAACGAATGCGCAACGCGGTAGGCATTCGGAGGGCTTCCATGACTGGATTCGAGAACAAACACCCCCGGCACTGATTGTGTTAACATGTACAGCATCGCATCACGCACTGACGGAGTGGCAAAGAAATAGAGGTTTAGCTCCAACACAGGTTGAAAGCGATGACTTCGAAATCCGGCGGAAAAGGCCAGAGTGGGAGTACTACTTCAATCGAGATAATGACGGCGGTAAGTATGGCTTTCACAATGCATATAATTGCTCTAACATTTGCAGAGACTTACACTGATCTCATGAATATTTGGAATGATCTCCGTCTCCATTGAGACAGAAGGTAATCAAATCCATACGGGCGGCTCTCAACAACCTGATTCTACGTGAGAAAGGAGCAAATAACACGCCTGCCGCTGCTATCAAACCTCGTCGGGTGGTGTTAAACAAGACTGCGATGGAAGCTCTAATGATGGAGCCGGACATTGAGACTCGATCATTTCAGCGATCAGCATCCCCATTGCTAAAGATTTGTATTTCGATTCCGAGGATGGGGTTGAAGACGGCGACAATGATAACGACAACGAGCATGATGACATTCACAGTGCCAGGAGTCGTGCGCAGCGACACCGTGGCCTGCAGCTGGATGATGATGTCGAGATTGAGGTGGATGAGGACGAGGATGAGGACGAGGATGAGGATGAGGATGAGGATGAGGATGAGGATGAGGACAAGGGTGCAGAGTCGGAGTTGGTGGATAACTGCGAAGGAGAGAGTAGTTTAGAGGATGTGCTTCCAGCTGGCTGCGACGTGTAGAATAGCATTTAGAACGTGAGGCATTTGAACGGGAATCTGTATTAAGTAGACTTTAATATCGAACATCATGCAAACTGCACTGTATCCGTCGCCTGAGATGTGAATGAAATTCAGGGCATCGTATAATCGTCTCATGCAGTGCATACTGCGTTTGTCAAGGTGTGCATTGCACTCAGGCGTCATGTAATTTGTGTTGTGGATCAATAGATGTGCACACTGCATGGCTGCGTCGGTAAGGGATACTGCGTCTGTAAGATGTGAGTGCACTGCATGGCTGCGTCAGTAAGAAATATTACGTCAGGAGGTGCGAGCGCAACGCCAGGGGTCGTATATACGCACGTGTAGTGCCACGCTACGACGAGGCTCAAGAGGTTTCGTCTGAAGCGACCGATGCGCCCCTGGCCTATGTACGTCCTGGGCGCGACTTGGTTTTTTTCCCGATGGTGTTGGTCGTCGAGTCGGATTTCTTGTATCCATCCCACTTCCCAGATGTCTTTTCCGCTGCTCTCCTCCTCAGTTGCGCATCTCTTTTTGATACCATCTTGATGAAGTCGATCATGGTCTCTGGTTCCTCAATATGTTGTAAGGTGTCTTTGAGCTCGTTGGACAGTCCATATCGTAATGCATCCAGCAGTGCTAATTCGTTCAATTTCGTGATTACTCCGTATGTTTGACATTCCGCGTAAAACTGGGAGAATTCGGGGTCTTGTTGCCTAAGTTTCGAGAGTTCTCTCTTTGCCATTGCCGCTCTGTCTTGATCTCCGAATGCTACATCTAGCAGGTCAACTAGGTCTTTCAGGGTACTGAGCTTGACTTCTCCTGAGATTTCGTCACAGTGTGGCATTGACTGTGCCAGAGCCACTATCTTTTGACATCAAACTGCGTACCTGAGCATCTTCTGCTCATTGTTGAATGCCTTCGGTTTTCCAACTATTTTCAATGACAACTGCACCTTCCACCCACGAAGTTCCTTCCTGTCTTCTCCTGAAAAGCTGTCAATATCATTTACCTTTTCCGCTCGCTCTTCCCTTTCTATCCTCCCTCCTGTTGCTCCCGTCTTTCCTTCCATCAATTTCAGAATCCTTGTTACCTGTTGTCGATTTTCTTCCCCCAGGTTCCTAAACATTTCCATTTGAACCTGAGCATCTTCCAGATCTTTCTTTAATTCCGCCAGGTCTGGATTTGCTTCTTCCAGTGTTTGTTTCAGAATGCTGACTTCTTCTTGCCGATCCCCATGATTGTATATTTCCGGTGTTTCCGTAGTTGCCGTTGCTTGTGGCCTAAGCAGTAATTCCTGCTTCAGATAGTCCCTTTCTTGGATCACTATTTCCCCATGTGCCAACAAATCCGATATTCGTGTTTCCGCATTCTTCACATATTGCCGTTGCTTTAGCTATTCTTTCAATCAGCTGGTCGTCGGTAGCTGGGCTTGCTGTATCAGCCGTTTGTTCACCTCGCGAATGTGATCCCTGAGCTGTGCGTCGTTCATGATTTCATTATCTTTGATTGTCACATTTTCCAGTTCTGTTTGGAATTCTCTGGTCAACATGACATCGCGGGTTAATCTTGGGGAACCTTCTGACATCCTGGCGATGATGTTGGGAGGCTGCTGTGAGGCGGTTTGCAGCTGTGAATTTAGAGAGGGGTTTCTTGTTCAGCCAGTCTTCTACCTGGTAAATGTTCCCTTGGATTTGTTGAATTGCCCCTTCGATTTCTGCTTCCAAGAATGCATTGACCATCTACCAGAAAAAAACCCCGTGTTTGCTGGGTGTTGTTACGCTGATCAGCGGGGTTGGTAGAGAGGCCAGCTGTGATTCTCAATCTGCTCCCGTTCCCTCTTTTGCTTTCCGCTGGTTGTAATCTGCCCACGAGATGTGGATTTCTATGTCCATTTGTGTTGCCTTGATTGTGGATTCTGATTTGGTGGATTGGGCGTCTGCCGCCCATCCAATGGTTGTATGGATGCCTCCGCAGTTATGTTCGCAGTAGCACTGTTGTTCGTTCCTGACAATTGACGTGGACACTGTAATACTTGGTCCAGAAGTTGTTGAATAGTGTATCGTCGATTTGGAGTCCTCTTGTGTATCTTGCAGCTTCCGTCAAGTAGCTATTGCAGGGGGATACTGCTTGTGGTTCGTCCCAAAAATATGCTTCCAGGGGTTCTGTGATTTCGAGGATGATAGCATCGATGCTATGGAAAGCGTTGAGTGGTTCTTGTTCAAAAAGATTGGTTATTCGTCAGGCTAGGTCGAAGAAATTGATCAGGGATTGTTGAGGTTTATTGCTGTCGTAAGCTGACATTTAAAACAGCGTGGATCCATCACTTCGATGTTGCCACAGGCATACAATGCAGCAGTGTCTCCAAACGCTGTGTACTATGAGCCTATTTGCGAAGTTTCCAACTGATTGAATCCAGAGTAAAGGGAGTTCCAGGGTCTGTGGCAGAAGTAACAACCGCTTTGATAAGAGTAGCAGCACATATACTGAATTATAACCGGTAGCATCGAGTGTAGACTCGTTCTTCGGTCAAGGTTTCAAGGCTCGGAGTTCACGGGGTTATCAAAACCAACAATGGGGTGCAGTGATCGCGGGTACTGTGTAATTAACTGGAGACTCGAAATCCGCAATCACAGAAGTGAACAAAGGTTGATGCCGATGCTATTGTTTGTGTTGTGGACTTGAGAACGAGTGAAGAACAAACCCATCCTCCGCAAATCCAGCATCCTTATATACACGTAATCCACCCGTCGTCACCTTTGCTCACTCGTTCAAGAATACAACCTAACTCCACCCAACTATGTACGCAACCCTTTCCAGCTGCGGCTTACGCCATAACCATCACGCCATATTTACAACGCAACCAACAAATCCTGATTCTTTCCAACGAAACTTGTTTCCTTCCAACGAAACCTGTTTCCCCTTGTATTCCCTTATCCCAATCATTGATCCATATTCCTTCCCCAATCCTCACTCGACACAATCGTGACAGTTTCTCTGTTTCTTCCAATTCCTGCCTGAGGTTTTCCGTCACCGCTGGTGCTCTGTTTTCCAATCGGTAGTCCAAGTTCCGGATTTTTTCTTCCAGATCTCCGTCATTGCATTCTGCGGCTCCATGCTCTGTGGTTCTTAACATCTGTTGTGTAAGATGCAGCTCTTGATTCAGGATATTCTATTGTTCAATGATCTTGTTTTCTTCTACCAACAACTCCAATATTCATGCTTCCGCATCCATCACAGATTGCGCTTCCTTCAGCCACTTGTTTAACCCACGTGTTGTTGGTAACTGAGTAAGGGCAGTCAGTTCCGTGTTGATTGCTTGAATATGTACCTGGAGTTGTTTTTTGACCATTGGCTTCTTTTTCGCGCATGTTACCTTCTCCAATTCCAGTGGCAGTTTTCCGGTCAATGTCACATCACTTGTTGTTCCTGATGATTCACCTGACATCATTGCATTTTTGGAACAGTGATTGGAGTGGGTATTTGTTCTTTGTCCAGCCGAAGGTTTGGGTGACTTGAAGGCACTCATCACAGATGTGCCTCCGAGTATCGCTTGTCCAGTGTATCCAGCACTCGTTGCCACAAGGGATTTCACACAAAATACACTTATTGGGATTCCAGAACATTAACGCCTGATTGCAAAGTGTTTTCGATCTTTTTTGTTGACAATATAACACTCATCAATGGTGTGGATACTGGCTACAAAACCGTATTTGCTTCCAGTTGAGCTATGCACCATGGGAAGAAAGACTCGAAGATGATACTCCAATGTGAACAGAGTACACAGTCTTGTTCCATGATGTGATCAAAAATTGTATTTAATCCACTAAATCCCAGTTGCAGGGCCATGACACGGTCCACGCATGTATTGCTTTGTAGTTGCAGTGGATGGATGGGTTTGGATAATCGTGATCTGAATATTCTTTTTCTTTTGAGAAATAACAAAAATAAATACAATTCTAGGTCCTTTCGTCCCGACTCATGTATTTAGAAGTGGTATCAGTAGCTTCAAATATCTGGATTCGTGGGTCATCAAAAAGCCCAAAAGCAAGATAATCAAATGGGTCTCCAGTAGGATTGGATGATGAATCTATTTTCGACATTGTTTGCTGATTTAAACACTTTGCAAGACATGTTGCCAATGGGATGAGAATAATAGCAACATAAACAGTGACAATAACGGCACATAAAATAAGAATATAACCGGTATAATTGATTCAGGCTTGTTCTTCTGTCAACGATTCAGTGGTTGCGGGTTTGGGGATTATACAATCCAATAGCCACAAGGCTTCAAGTCTTGAGATTAGTGTGTAGCTAGTGTAACGAAAACTGTATGCAAGACACACGAATCAGAAGGACCGGATGTGAATTATATCAGAGCAGAAGTAAATTGATTCTTTGATAGACGAGAATCGAGTGAAGAAAGGAACCGATTCTCTGCCTAATGCCTGGTTCATATACACTGATTCAATTATTCCATAATACATCTGAACTCCTGCTTACTTTGTACACTGCTTTCGTACAATTCTGTCGTTTACCATCAAACCTGACTTGATACCTGATTTTATTCTTCTCATGTTTCAGGCACTATTTGACAACTTATAGTATTTTTGTAGCGCTTTCAGCCTCTCCTGAAAACCAGATATCATTCTCATTGTTCTTTTAACCTCCGTTGAAAACCTGATTTGATTCTGGTCGTGCTTTGGCCTCTGCTCGAAACCTGATTTCATGCTCATCATGGTTCATATTATTCACTGATCATCACTCTACCATCGATCGTAACTCAACACAATCATGACAACAATCATCATCAAGTACTATACTGATTGGCCTTCCATTCCAAAAAACATTCCCAAATTGAAGAATATTACAAAATCCAAAATCCAAAATTTTGCGAAATAGTAATAGGCCTGGAAAATGGAGACCTGAATGCGAAGGTTCAGCACATCCATTTAAGATTCTTTCAGACCACAAAAATTTGGAATACTTGATGACATCGAAACTACCTAAATGGAAGACAGACCAGATGGACCGAATTCCTGTCAAGGTTTATATTCAAGCTAGTACATCTATCAGGCAAGAAAGGTCAAAAACCTGATGATTAGACAAGAATGCCAGGAGACATCCATTCCAAGGTGTGGGCAGAACAATCCAAGCAAATGGTGCGAAAAATAGGAAACATCAACCAGAACGTACGTATTGGATTGATCGTTGCATTTGCCATCACAGCCAACTGTGATAATGACTGTACAAGTCCCCAGAAGTAATGGATTTGGGTGAAGAGGGCGTGCCACCAATGCCCATATGACAGCAGCGAAGGGCTAGGTATACATCAAGATCAATCACAGTGGATAGTTGAAATACAACAACCACAATCAATAGATGCGGAAAAAGTCCAGTGGACACAGGAGTGCCATGATACTCCGGTCACACAACATCCTGTATGAGCAACAACGTATGACCTGCTATGCCGGAGCCATTCCTGGAATTCTATGAGGAATGACATGGACCGCTACATACACAACAAACACACCTGCCAGTGGAACAAAGCAACCCACAGATAGACTTATGTTATCCCATGACCGTTAACAGTACTAGAACGACCATGGACAAACATGAGAATGGATTTTATAGTTGGACTACCAGAAAGCAATGGGTTCAAGACAATATGGATAGTAGTTGATCGCCTAACAAAGATGCAACACCTGGTACCCTGTACTGAAATTGTGGATGCAAAGATGATAGGGAAATATACATCAAAGAAGAGTTCAGACTGTGTGGACTGTCCAAAACATTAGTGTCAAATTAAACTCCGCAAATCTCTTGAGAGTTATGGAAACACCATGGCAAAAGATTGGGAATCAAATGAAGATTTTCAACCACATTTCCTCCGCAGACTGATGGCCAGACTGAAAGAATCACTTTTGTGATGGAATAGTACCTCTGGAACTTCATTAATTATGTTCAGGACAATTGGGTCTGGTGGCTACCATTTGCAGAATTTACAGTGAACAATCATACCTGGGAGACAACCAATTGCTCTGTGTTTTTAGGCAATTACAGCATTCACCTGCGAATAATATTCAGTCTATATCCACATTAGTATCTCAATTATATTTGCCAGGTAATCACCCACTGGATGGCCCAACTGACTCAGCAACATGGCAGTGGACTTTGAGCAGAAAAGGCATTAGCCCAGGCCGTACAGTCCGAACAAGCCAACAAGTCACACCGAGTCGAAACAGAGGTACAGATAGAAGACCAAATACAGATGGACGCCAGAAACCTATGGACAGCCCAACCCAGTTCAACATTTGACTGGAAACGTATTGGGCGATATGAAATTTTGGCGGTCGTCAGTCCATGGGCCTATCAAATCAAGCTGCCAAGTCAACTACCTTTTCATGACATTCAAAAGATTTCTCGGTTAGATGCAAATCACAAGCAAGCATCACAGCCGCCAGTACTAGTGGACAGAGAAGAGAAGTTTGAACTTGAGCGGTTGACGATTCCAAGCTGTTCCAGAGGAAGCTGCAGTATTTGGTAAATTAAAGGGGCTATGACCAGGGCAGCTGGGAGCCTGCAAAAATCCTGGATCCATGAAAGCTGATCGACGATTTTCATACCGAATAATGTAGCAAGCCCAAGTTATGATCCGGGTAGGTGCTGGGCTGTACAGAGGGGGAGCTATTGTCACAGTTGTGCTGCGTGACGATCGATAGTAGAGTGATGATCAGTACATAATATAAAACATAAAGCACCAGGAAAATGAAATCAGGTTTCGAATGAAGACTAAAGCACAGCAAGAATGAAATCTGGTTTTGAATGGAGGCCAAAGCAAAACGAGAATGAAATTAGGTTTTGAATGAAAATGAAATCAGTTGTCAAAGGACAATGGAATCAGGTTTCGAATGGCGGCTTAAGCACAATGAGAATGAAATCAGGTTTCAAACAGGAAATCACGAAATCGTGCAAAATCAAAGTACAAATACTTTGGGAGTTTGGATCTATTATGAAACGAGTGAATGACTGTATATAAACCCACCTTGTATCGGAGGATAAGTTTCTTTCTGCAATGGATTTCCTTTCTTTAAAACAATCAATCAGCTTCAGCATCCATATCTTGCACACTCAGTGATTCTGGATCCAGTCTGTTGCATACAGTTTTCAGGTTTTTAGCTACAGGCTATTGCCAACTCTTGAGCCTTCTGGCTCATGGATGTTATAACCCCTACAACCCTGAGCCCCAAACACTCGATACCCAGCTCTGAATGCGTGACAGTTAGCATTGCAAATAAAGAGTGTGCTGCGAACAATATATCGCACGTGGAAAAACCCATGAGCAATGCTTGATCTGATATCGGTGGGGTTAATTGAACAAGGCTGGATCGATGCTGATTGGTCGTGATCAAGCCAGACTGCCTCTTGGCCAGCAGGACGCCATTCTGCTGAGCTGGCTTGCGGCTGCTTGGAGATGATCAAGCTGGGTAGGATCTCGGCTGGCATAATATGATCAGGCTGCTCTGGCTCTTGGCTGGCTTGATGGACAAGCTCGGCTGGCTCTTGACTTGCTGGGAACTATTCAGCCAGGATGGCTATCGCCTGGATGGTGGTGATTGAATGCAGTTGGGAAGGTGTTAGCAGCAGTTGACCAAGGAAATAGGCTGGTATTGAGTGAACAAAGGTAGGTAGGAGCTGGCGAGAGAAAATAGCGGTGGTTGAGTCAACCTCAGCAGGAGATGGCAGCTTTGGATCAAGCTATGCTTGCTGGTGGTTGACAAGTGAAGCTGGATAGAAGCTAGCAATTGTTAATCGAAAGAAGGTGGTGATCGAGTGAAGGTGGCTGTTGTTGACACAATCATGATGGTGGTTATCATGCGAAGCTGTCCGCTGGTGAGTGATAGCACATTAATACAACAGAGGAGGAGGTGCAGATCATACAGAACATCACAAGCGGTAAAGCACGATCAGCACATAGAATGCTTATGTTATAATAGCACCAAAATGCCGTAAATGAAGTAAAAACAATATTATTCGACCAATGCCATTATGAATCTCGATATCATTGATTCAGTGACCATTATCAAGCATAATTCAACAGCCATCAGGAATGCCTAACCAAGATCAGCAATTGCAGATATTGAGATTAATTCAATCTTTTAACAATTGGACAGATTAGGGATCAAATAAATGATAGATGGGTGAGAATTATTCTTTGCTACAACATGTTGACAAATTTAGGCTGAACATTGATCAAGGAAGAATGTTAATCTGGTGACAAACATCATACTCAGTATGAAAACCATCAACAACACCTAAATATGATAAACAAGTGCAGATATTGTTGTAATATTCAAATAGTGCAAAGGGGACAGGAAATAGTGATTAAATGAACAATAGTACGAATACAATTACAGTGCTTGTAATTGTCACCTCAAAATTTCAGCTCTAGCCAGGGAGATGTGACATGTCATGCACATGTGGCCTAAATGCAATAACATTACGATAAACGTATACAGGCGAAGTATCCATTGGCTGAACGGACACTTGTTTCCCCACCAATCAGAATGCTTCGGAATGACCTTGCATGAAGACAAATAGTGTGAATATACTACTAATGCACTTGGTGTGTCCACTCTAAGCAGTGTCATTGGTCATGTGAACGTGCCAGATGGCCAGTATAAGCAACAGATCTGGCTGCGGTCCAGGTTGGAACTGGAACTGAAGACCCAGGTTCGCTTCTGAAACCGCCAAGAAACTGAACCGCCCAATCACAAGCAGTTGCAACCCGGAACCGAACTGAAACCTGCCGGATTTTGGTAGGTTTCATCTGTGCCAGAACCTCAGTGTTAATCGGCCCCAGTAATGCCATTTTTTCAGCTCCAAATATGTATTTGAGTTCTGATTGGATCGCGGCATGGTATGTGAGTAGAATATGCAGTTTTGGACGCTGTTTCACCTCCGGCTCTCGGATTTGCGATACGATTGGTATTCATTGAGTCACTGTGCAATTCAACCGATATTATAGCCAAAATCAACTGTTTGTCGCAGTGTTTCAACCAATACTAATCATATTCCATAACGAAGACTAGGAGGTGCCATAGTGTCAACCACTGAATAATCTATGTATACAACATGTCGGAATCGAATCAGAACTCAATACTAAATCAGAACAATATTTACAGATGTAGAACCCACCAAATCCCAGCTGGTTCTGTTCAGTTCCGGGTTTGGAACTTAAAGGTGTTTACGGTTCAGGTCTAGTACATGTCCAAACCCGGAACCAAACCGCATCCGTCATTGAGGACCATTTCTAACACTACATATGGTGTGTATGGCAGTGGCAGGTACTATGGTGGATACTGTGGTGGATATCTACATGTTGACTGAGGATTTATCCTGAAGATCTACCAGATTTTAGAACGCCATCAAAGCTGCTAGAAAGATTTGGGGAGTGCTTGCTAATACACCCCATTATTTGTGTAGACTCATTCAAAAATTGTAACTTGCCACCGACCATTTGCCACTGCTTGTGCCACTCTAACATCTTCAGCAAACTGCAATTTCCTTTGGCCTGGATTCTACCTTTAGCCGGTTCGCTAGACAATCACTTTTGTATCATTGATTATTCAATTGTTCTGTACTGCATCATACTCAATACTATAGCAGACACAGTACCTGATATTGAGTGCAGGATATACAGTAGCAGATATATATTCAGTGGCAAATACACAGCAGCAGATACAGTGCCAGATATACAGTACCAGATCAAGATACATATTTTCAGGGATAGATACACAGGGGCAGATATAGTGTTGATTATTCTGTACTGGATAAAGATATACATTCACAGCGGCAGATACACAGGAATGGATGCACAGTGATAGATATACAGTGGCGAAAACAATGTCAGATTTAGAACACAGTAAAGACAGTGGCCGATACACGTCAGCAGATACACTGTGGCAGATACAAATTAGTGGATATACTGAGGCAAATATTATTGACACAGGATTTAGCCTGAAAGGTGAGCAAATGTCTGAATGGCTAGTGAAGCTGCTAGAATGAACTGGAAAGTGATTGCTAATAGTTTGAGTCACAGTGTAAACTTATACATGACTTGACACTTGCCACTTGCTTAGCCACTGGCTGATTTGTAATGGATGTTCACAATTGTTCTTCAGCCAAGGTTCAGAATTTTCATGCTTTCCCTTGAGTATATAAACCGTAGGTTTCTCCCATAGTTAGTTCTTTGGACAATCACTTTTGTACAATAGTTGATGAACCTATCTTTGTACTCGATTGATCTTAACGAATGTACTGTGGTGGATATTCTGCGGCAGATTCAGCAGCAAATAGGCAACACAGGAGATAAAGTCGTAAATGGTAATGGCGGCCGGGTAACCACCCAGTATATAGTTAAATCGCGCAAGTGCAATTGCCCTCCTGCGACAATCATACATACTTACTACTGTATTATATTTATATATCCACCTTTGCAACCGTAACTACTCTTATAGTCCTGTACAAGACCGTACACGGATGTACGCTGAAACACTATTATCATTCTTTAATAATTTGATACGTTTTGCTTATGGGATTTTAGGAATTAAACTTTTTCGACGCGTGACGACACATCCGAACAAGAAATCTTACGGATTTGAGAGATACTCATTGCTTACCAAAGACTGTTGATAAGTATACCCAATTGAAGTTGATGGCAGCAGAGATGATTTCAAGTTAATTCCGGAGGCCAATTGCCCAGGAGACGCGTCAGCAACCAATTCGATCATGAGGATTTCATAATCCCACCACATAAACGCTACGAATCGCGAGAACGATGAGATCGGATAAGTTACCATCCACTTGTGTCAATGGACGACTAAAGGAATGATTCCGGAGGCTACATCACCCTGAGAAACGCGCCACTGGCAATGCTGTGTCCTACCCTACTCACAAGGTGGGATGAACCTCTTCCGTAAACTGCAATCGTATGCAAACCATTGAGACGAGTCAGATAGTATTAATGGCAGTCAATTGATCTTCAAGTACTGGCGAATCCATAATTGATACGCCTGAATGTGTAAATCTTCAAAAATCAAGCTCAGTGTGATGTCGATAAGGCTACATTTCACAAAGAGGATTATTTGTTCGCCAATGGATTTACACACGGTCCAGGCTAACAGACCCGAGTAGGAGAAAGCTCTTTGGATTGACCGGCAAAGGCAACGATCACATCAGAAGTACTATGATGCTGGAAGCACTTTGCAGCAGTGGCTATGAAAGTCTTACAGAATTCTAATCCGCTTTACAAGATTACATCAATACAGAAGCTACTGCATTATGGTTACGGCTTCGAACAAGTCAACTAGGCAGATATGAAAATCATTTGTCAAACGGCAGACGAAGTTGAAGATAGTGGACCAGTGATCGCTGCTCGTGCTGCAACTCTCAATGGGAAGTTTAACTCCTGAAGGCTCTAAAGTTGGTAGTAGATATGTGCCTATAAGATAGCATACGAAGCGGATTGCAATGAATACGTTGGAGATGATTTGATTTATTGTCGGGAATCCGCATATCCATATGGCTATTGGTGGGAGAACTGTCTGGTCACTTTCCTGAGACCAGCGGAGGCTGTATGTATATACAGTTTGAAGAGGTTTAATCGATACTTGTCGTATCCCCAAGTGGGAATGGCCATTTGGTTGTCAGGCAGTCCGAATCGGGTTCGACAAGTACGTTATTCACTGAGGTTCATTTGTATAAATCATCGCAGCCGCGGTGGACGCACTGTGGGTAGCCGGTGTCTGGGGTGCCTTGGATTAAGTCCAGGAAGCCTGACGTGGAACTGCAAATGCCTTGGTCTTTTGGCTCTGCGAACCCCAGGGTGAGCGGAAGAGGTGGCAGTGGACTGGGTAGACCATCAGGAATGCCGCAGGAATATACCAGGAGCACGGCTAGGGAGGAGGCGCGTTCCGAAGAAGGCTGTACCTGATATATACAGATACTTGGATCTGCCGCTGTGAACGATCTATTAGCCAGTGGGAGGACGTCGATTGAGGTTCTTTGCAAGAGTCAGAGCTCATACAGGGCAGCTGGGAGTGACCGTGGAAGGAATTACTGATGGTCAGTGACATAGGCCCCAGGCGCTGGATGGGCGAGCAGGGAGCAGCGGCGGTAGTGGCAAGAAGAGACACCAAAGGGTGTTCTTGATGAACCACTACCGGTTGGTCAAGTTACGCAAGTAGTATCTGGATGGCGGGGCTTGGCCCTATTGTGTCAAACCATTCTTTTCCACACGCCTGGATTCGCTAACATCTTCCTCTGCATCTCTCGCACATACAATTGGCTAACACACATGTGGAGTAGTTATGGAGTTATACCAACCTGTACGGACGTCAGAAACAAGTTTCACATATCATAAGAATCGCCATCGAGCATTCTGATTATCGATGGGAGGCACGCATAAGCACTTGAAAGGATAGATGTGCACAGGCTTCAGAAGCCACATACGACGTACAGAATATTTTACCGCAACGAATCCCCTCTGAATCGATGAACAGACAATCGAAATTATGGTCGACACTAGGACCATACCATGTCAAATGACAATTGTCAACAAACAAATGGACTGGATACCACAATAGTCATTAAGAGGTATTCATTTTTGGTGGTCATGATTGTACGAGCCTATTGCTGTACAATGATCTGCTATGGTGGCGCGGAGTGGTATTCCCGCAATAGCATGGAATATGATCGCTTACTCAAGAGCCGGATCTTGGATTTGGACTTTAATATCCCCTGCCATATGGACGGGTTGATGAGTGGGTATTGTCTTATGATGGACGTTATGTTACCAGATGGTTTACAGGAGTGCGATGGGAAGCAGCAAATGTGTTGAATGGGACTTTAACTAAATGTAGGTCTGTAAAGAAAGCATTTAGAGAATATACAGAGCTACAGGAGAAGCCATGAAATGTGGACTGTACGAGTGTAAATTTGCACATTCCGGAAACGAATAGTCGAGGACTGATGGTCATGGACGGATTAACAATTTATCAGTGTTCGAATTTACGACTCAAAAAGGGCTTACAACTGGGCAAATCTAGATAATGTGGTTGTTCAACGGTTATCACGGCCGGCGGTGGTGCCGATTCGCTTTGCAAAAATAAAGGATGGTGGTCTATGACATTGTGCCCATTACAGCGCACTCAACCTAACGTAGGTGCAGAATCGGTATCCTCTTGCATTGATTTCAGAGATGTTTGACCGTGTGGGCCAGGCGAAGATATTGACGAAACTGGATCTCCATGGTGGTTATATCTTCCTACAGAAATGGATGGCTATGGATGACGATAAGTCTATTCACTTATCTGGCAAGGCGAGGTTATGTTTGGAACTCTTCCCTTTTTCGGATGCTTCATTTTAGATGACAAGCTATGAGACTAGCAATTGAGTGCAGATACGTACATTTGCAAAATTAGGACATACCGACGAAATAATCGGAATCAAGATCTCGGGTATGATGTATGCATTTTTACTTATACAACCACGCTGCCATTGTAAGTAATAGGATCGACAGGAGAATCGATACAAAGATCCGCATCACAATTGAAACGTCGTTGACGAAACTCCAACCATACGGATGGGGATAACCGAACCGGATATTCAGAAGCCGCCGCTACTGGGAACAGTCACTGCACAGAAAGTGGTGGCATGATGCACTGTGACGGTGATGTACACCAAGTTAACGGTTACGATGCCAAGGATCATCATTGAAGTCAAGCCTACCGATGGGACAACAGAAGGCTGAACCACATACAGTTGAGATGGTTACCGAATCAGAGATATTATACGAATTGGAGTGATTATGGAATGTAGTTTACAGTGGTTCTCAAGGGTAACAGTGTTGGGGTTATTGGCAAGAATCTATCAAACGGGGTACAGAATGACCAAGTCCACAAAGATGACAATACGGAGCAGAGGTTTCTATGGGATCATCGCAGTCGGCCTGGGGGAGACGCACCGAACTCTCCGAGGAAGCCTGCTTGAAGCCCAAGCCCGTCAGACGAAATACTCCGACGGCAAAGAGATGATCAACGTCGGAGATAAAGATCATTCAGCACCACGGAATGTGCACCTTACTGGCTTGACTCCTTGTTGGGATTGCACCTGATACGAGGGCCAAACACGGAAGCCTAAGAGCAGGAACACGATCTGTGACTATCTGGACAAGAACGTATGATGAGACAAAAGACAGGAATGATGATTGTAGTATTAAATGATCATGATGATGATGATGTTGGTGGGAGAGAAGGTCTCCTGAACTAGACTACGTTTAGACTTGGGTCAGGGCTCCGCCTCCACAACCCACGAGCCATATTTGGCTCTGCAACACCCAACCGCTTCTGAGATGGCCGAAGCTCTGTGAAGAGATGACGGGCATCGAAACATACTGTAGCACTCAACAAACATTTACAGTGACATGAAGGTCAAAAGTACTTGACTCCAAGGCGTAAAACTAAAGAAATAACTCACAACAGTGGCACCAAGGCCGAAATACGTACCATCGACTCCGCGTTGAAATCACTTATCCCCTCAGCTTCTCGAGATACAGCACCTGTCAAAAACGAAACATTCCCGTGACACCACAAGGTAAATATCATAAAACCCTTTAGCAACCTTCAGACGATAGAGTTGCTTGCAACTGAGACTTTCCCAAGATCTGGTCATTCCTCAACATTCATGGCATGACTTTGTCAGTGAGCCATCCTTTGAGAACATCATGAGCGATGGGTACTTTGCGATCAAGCATCATTCGGCTGGAATTGTCGATAATGATGACTTGTGCATATTAGCGGGGCTCGCACAGGTTATGGAATATTCTAACAATCTTGTACATCTGATAGAGGACCCAGTCTCCCACGTAATAGACGTGGTTGTGGATTCTGGTATTGTACTTTTCAACTCGTTGCTTCCAGACAGTAAGTTGACAGTCCACTGCGTCCGACCTATCAGCATTCAGCCTTGCAAGGGGATATTTCTGAAGTCATTTCGTATCCTCAGGAGCCAATGAAACAGGCACAGAAGTGGGCTGGATAAGGTTCCGAATGATTGAAAGGTGCTGATACCGCAATGGAAGCTTGGCGGGGCTCTGTCCCATCGAGTATTGGCAATGTGTAGTGATCACAAACTGAATTGATGGGAAATGCTTCACCCGGGATGAACCGTAAACCGATAGAATCATTCTCAAACTTGCCTTGCACGAACGAATGGTACGCTCAGTTTTTCCTTTATCTTTGGTCACCCCAGGTGATCCCAATACCCAACTGATTTCTTTCTCGCTAGCCCAAGTCACGACTTCATGATTGTTGAAATGGGAACCATTGTCCAATTGGATGACGTATGAAGGCCCATAACGAGATCCGAAGGACTCCAAACACTTGATAGTAGCTATTGACAGTTGTGACAGTGACGGGAAGGATTTTCAACTACCCTGTGCAGTTATCGACATAGTAAAGACAGTACGAAAGTCCACCATTTGTTGGTTTATATGATCTGGATTGGTGTACTGTAACGATTTCCAATGGCTTCAGGCAGACAATCGGTCGAAGTGGCCGGGCACGATACACAGAACTAACCCAGAACTTTTCGCAAGTATCGCGAGTCTTGATATAATCCAAATTAACCTTACAAACTGTAGCCCTATACATGGCATTGTTATACGGTGATAATTGATCTCTCCCTCAAAATTACCAGCACACGGATCGTTGTGAAATCTCTGTAGAATGAACACATTTTGTGATTGTTTAGGAACCGGAACAAAATTGTCAAAGTGATTGAAGTATAGTATACGTCTGGATTTCTCCCCTATCATTTCCAGTGTGTAGGATAAATCAATTGTGTACACGCGGCTCTTGTCACCTTTAGCCAAGTCGTTCGGGAGAGAGCCAGTTCTGACAAACATGATGAAAGAATTTCTCCAAGAATCCCAATTGGTTCGTGAGAGCAGGACCAAGGCGAGACTGGAAGGACCGTTGAGGGGGCAATTCCGAGGCTTGTCATGTTCGTTGTCAATGCATTTCCCTTGGTACTGCATTGTCATGAGTAGTTCTGTAGGAACTTTGGTTAAAGAGTCCATGAGAATGATAGAAATGCCAGAAATATTGACAATCTTGTAATCATATTTCTGGAAGACTAGACCGGAACCGTTGATCATCATATTGGTGGATGCTTTAGGCAAATTATAAGTGACCGGAAGGTTGTCGGAGATGATGAAGATCAGGGAACCCAAAAGTAAGTGTCGATTTTGAGTATCAAACCAGTAAATGGTGTGAGCTGCACTGTCGGGCTGAGATCATATAGCCTGCGTATCGATTAGAACCTTGCTGAGGAAAACCACCGGCTTTGCCTGTCTCATGTATGCTTTAGCTTCTCTATCGTCCATCTATCCCGTGACTTCCTCCACCCCATCCTTCCCATCTTGTCCGACACATGCAGATTAACAATCATTGGGAGGATCAATCTTCCGCACAATCTTTTCTATGAACTCTCCCACATCAACCGCCTCCTGCCTTGACTCCTAGCCTAACTCTTCATTCATTTGCTCTCACTCTACTCCTTCCTTCTCTTCAACCAAACGCTTCTCCAACTGACAGAACACAAACGCTATACACCACAGTGAAGCATCAAGCATCATGACAATGCGCTCGAAGTCTTGGAATGGCTGCATGATGACATCCATGTTCAAGTCTGTCGTGAGAAGGTCCAATTTTTGCGGATCGTCAGCTGACCACTCAAGCACCTAATCGTCTTGAATGTTCATTAACGTTTTAAATCCTTTTCGAAACTGCTTCACTTCGGGATGATCCACAAGTGTTTTCCATTTCCGGAGTTTATTGGAAAGAAACTATCACTGTCCTGCAAGATTCGGAATATATCTGGAGATGTACCTCAACCAAGCAGGAATGGGCTACATCTGCTCAGGGCCAGTAACAGTCTGCCGATGAATGGGCTGCAACTTTGATACCAATTGAAGAGATTTAGAGATTCCGTAACCAGATAACACATGGCCGAGTATCATTTTCCTCTTGGCTAGCAGCGGAAACTTTGCAGCATTTATGGACATGTTTGCATTCTTGAAGGTGGGAAAGACAATCTCCTCAAGAGTATCGAGTTGTGCATTCACAGCGTCCCAGTCCGTAATGGGAAGGCCACGAAATTTGGAGATCTGCTCTCCATTGCCCAGTTCGACATTGTCAAGGTAAACTTGCTATCTTGTTCCACTCCATCGATCGAACAATTTGGGTATCAGGTGCGAATAGGTTCCATGTCTGCCCTTCACTCGGAAAGGCATGAAGAGCAAATACAAAACTCCCCATGCAGGAACCGCGAAGGCAGTCAATTCCGCGTTATCGCTGTTACGGATAGTCAAGAATACACTGAAACCATCAACAGACAAGAAATGTAAATGTCCACTAAGATTTCTATGACACTCATCCAAATTGGGAATTTCCCACAACACCCAATGACATTCAGAATTAAGCTGGAAGAACCCGCAGCAAAAACGGCAAGATCCAGCATGCTTCAAGCCAAATTTGACATGGGTAGTTTGCTTATCACGATCGAGACCAGCAACTATTGGAGGTTTGCACTCCAACAGTTCGGTGATGTATCCTTTAACAAAGGCGAATTCATTGGCTGATACCTTCTGTTGAACATTTGATTGCCTCCAAACGGCATTGTGCAAAGGCTTGTAATTGTGCTTCATCAAATCTGGAGAACAGTGGGACATCCCATTCAAAGTTGTCGCAACCCAAGGTCTATACTCGGTGAGTCTTCTCCTAAGACAGAGCAGTTGAGCTTGAGAAACCCCCTCAAGGCACACCAACGAGGTGATACCCGCTACTACCAAATGTTCGAGACCATCTTCCGAGGTAGTTTCTTTGGTAAAACCGCAGCATGATTCAGTGCCAATGGCAGGGGAGTGTCCGATTGTCCCACATCACTCGACAGACACTTCGGACAGTGCGTACCCCAATTCTGGCACAATGAGCTGTATGAATTAGTCAGATGACTGCCTTGGGCTTCCCTGCCAAATTGTGCTCGTTTCAATCATAACCCGATATTCATCGTTGGCAATCAGTGCAAGGTCAGTCAAGGAGGTTTCAGCGACTATAACATCCATGTCGATTCACACTGAAGTAGCTGAACATCTGACTCTCTTTGGAGATGACTGGGTAAGAGCAGTGTTGATCCAAGCATGCAGTCGTGCACCCTCAGGATGTTCGAGATGGAAACTTGAATTACAATCAGAAGTTGACAGGGTCTGAGCATATTCCCAACGAGGACAGTGCACATATTCACTGTCTAAAAATGAACAGTCTGACTTGGCACTTAACTTCTCATCCCACATACCGTGTCCAACATAATTGTGACCATGGATTTCCACCAGAGTACCTTCTGGCATGACCATCAGGTAGTCGTGGCGTACAGAGATATGGGCATCGATTGACGCGCGGAATGGTTTTCCGAGTAACATCTACCGATCCCCAATTTCCGATGGAAGGATATAGACGATGTCTTGCCAGATGATGCCTTGACCAAGATTGATAGCTGTGATAAGATAACAGTACATACGCACTTTGCCAATAACTCCACTAACAGTGATGATGTTGTAATCAGTGACAATGCTAATGTGAGGGGTGGAACGACAGAGTTGCCAGGCAGACTGCTCATCTATGAAATTGATAACAGAACCGATATCTGCGATACTGTCTTGTATCTGTAAGTTACCGAGATATGTGGCGATCTTGAAAGCCGGAATAAAAGATGCATCTCCGGCTGTCTGCATGCACTGCGGAAACTCATTGATCGACATTCAATTGAGGCGTATGAATAGTTTTTCTTGAGAGAGCGCTCCAACACACTTGGTTCCTACATCTCAATTGCGATCTGGAGCACATTGAACACGCGCAGGACAATGATCTTCCCTCACATTCTCATGTTCCTCAGCTTAGGAATATGAAAAGACAGAGCAAGCGCCATCATGACGTGAAGTAGACCTCTTACGCTCGTTTCTATCCGTACGGCGTAACCTTCGATCTCATTCTGAAGTCGGTTCTCCCTCAGTATATCCAAGGAGCATTTCCACAATCTTTTCTCAATAATAAGAAGACTTCTGCCCTAACGATGGATGTGTAATAAGTAATTTAACTGTTTCGATTCAAAGTCCCACATCCCAATTTTCAGCATCATGGTTACACTCATTGTGAGTGAAATATACAGCATTCTTTCGCACATTCCTTCTACCAGCTCCAACTGTATACTTGACGAACCAATCCACTTTAGTGCCACCACACTCGAAATCCCCAAACCCACTGAACTGGAGAACTGATCCAGGGAGAGCATTGACAGAAGATGTTGATTCATTGCTGGATAAGATGGGTGTAACATTGACATTCTTTTGCGAAGCTCTCTCACTGGCTGCTTGGTAGATCTGAGGCGCCTTAACTCTCTTCTCTTTGCGGAGAGCATCACGTTCATCCCAGCTGAGAGTAGGATTTCGACACTGCTTGGTGGTATAGAGGCCTGGCCAGCAATGTCAACAGACAATTCCTTTGTTGGATATGTCGGCACGGGGGGTTTGCTTAGGTTTCTCACAGGAGATATGATTTTGCTGTGCGTTGACATACACGTCATCAATGTGCTTTATTTCGGTTTTCTCACACACAAGTTTACCGATTGTCTCGGCCTCCTGTCGATGCCACCGAGTGGTCTCCTCCCAATTTATTGCAGCGACTCTCACTGGGAACAAGAGATCAGGATGTCAAATAGATTCGTCGATATCGATAAGGAGTTCGAAGTCATCATTCAAAGTCTACCTGTGCCAAATGCTCTCGTGTTTAAATTGGGATAGGATTGCAGGTGGCATATTCGCAAGACATATCTCACTCAACACGTACGTGGCAATATCATTGTCTCTGATGACCTCATTGAAGTCATCGGAAAACTCCTTAACTGTGACCTTAGACAAATGTGTGTGAAGTCTTCTGAACTCAGCCATGACATCAGCTTCAATTTTATTCTTGACTATATTGAATTTGGCTCCAAGCTTTTCTTCAAGCTGATCGTAGGTATCAACATCGGCAGTCCTCTGATGCTCAACCCAAGTACGGCGACCGGTGTAAGGGCCCCCGTCAACTGCATGTGTCTGTGGTGACTCAGCGGCATTTAGGGATGCACGGAGGAGCGTGAGCCACATCAGACCTGGGAAATTAGGGTCAAATGTAATGATATCATTATTCATGTTTGCGAAATTGGTTGGGCAGTGTTTGATGGTAGTTCTTCCATCATTCTTCAGATCCCTAAGGATCCCACAGTACATATGCTGTATGTCGTTATCATTTGCCATATCTTCCGGAGCTGGGAATTCCATTTGACTTTCTTAATTGTTGGACAGAGTGTACTCAGGTCTTCGTCTGCGTTGTACATATGATGGTAATGATAGTAGAAATGACGGTCATACTCACTAATATTGGCCTTTGCCTCTTAAAGGTAGGCGATGAGAAATTGTTTGTGAGCACGCTGATCAGCTTCCCAGCGACAAATATCTTGAGGGTATGACGCAGCGACCGATCTCTCCCAGGCAGCACGATTGTCATTTAATTCGACTGTCCAGTCCGATGTGAAGATTGTACTCTCTGGAAGAAGTGATCTCACACGGAACCTAGAAGTTTGTGGAGCTGTGTTTGGCAATGGGTTTTCGTCACCAAGCTGCTGTATTCTGTGTGACTGTAACACTGATCTTGTCCGAGATGTGTGGATTAGTGAAAGATTTTCGCATAGTGGAGAAGGGTTTATGGGCACTGGGTGAGCTAATAGTTTAGGTGTGGATCTCCCAGCACCCCTGGAAACGTAGTAGAATATATCGTCTTTGAAATTGGCCTCCTCCTGTCCGGATTCAAAGAGGATGTCGTGGAGGTCTCAGCTAAGGTCTTTGAAAATTTAGTCGAAAGAGGTGTTGCTAATGTTTCCGAAGGCACCAGGAATGGTCAATACGAGTATGTGCAATATGTGATTGATCGTGCCAGGGGTGTCAACGGGAGCACCAGGCGACTCCAAAAGCTGCGAATAGACGATAATTCCATTAACTTCACTGATTGACGAAAGATATGTAGGCCAACCATCAATAGGCACTCGCTGACGCCATCCAGCTTCCTGAGTGCAATCTGACCACTGGCGAAACTCCGATGCCGGATGGAACTTGGGCTTGCTACTGGCACACTCTATGTCGACTGAAGTGATTCCTGTTGAATTGTTGCTTTCACATACAAACGCAACCATGTACGCCGCAGTGCCATAGAGAAGGCACTTGCTGAGACGATTCCCGCAAGGGAGATTGAGTAGGTAGTGGACCGTGAGACACCGATAGTCAGGTTGAGTTAGAGTAAGATGGTGCAATTCACAGCTGTGGTCACCAGTGATTCAAGACCCAAAATGGGAAGACCAAGAGCAGGAACGCAATCCATGACTATCTGG
Source organism: Trichophaea hybrida (assembly GCA_015178995.1). Taxonomy (NCBI): domain Eukaryota; kingdom Fungi; phylum Ascomycota; class Pezizomycetes; order Pezizales; family Pyronemataceae; genus Trichophaea; species Trichophaea hybrida. The sequence goes on along the minus strand of WHVE01000928.1, from coordinate 19,335 downwards.
ACAAAAATGAATGATGAGACCAAAGAAAGAAAAGATGATTGCGGTATTGAATTATCGTGATAATGATGATGGTGGTTGGGACAGAAGGTCTCCCGAACTAGACTACACTAAGAGTTGGGTCAGGGCTCCGTGTTCACAACCCACTAGCATTATTTGGATCTGCAACACACCTCATTGGAATGTGCGATATAATGGAAGTGCACCCACATTAGATCAAGACGACGGAAGCAGAAGCTGAACGTTAGACATAGGAAGCTGCGAAAGAGGCTTTTGATAGCACAAAGGTTGTGAGAGTGCGAGGATAGTGGAGGACATTGACGTAGTAAGTATGACCTTCATATGTTGTTCCAGTTCAGTCACGGAGAATGTCCTTCCACGGAGGGACCGGTCCAATCACGGAGTGCCAACCCCACTGACTGGACAGCTTCATTCGCGGAGTGTACACCTGCACCCCACCACAGTGAATGGACTGGTCCATTCACCCATTGTATACTCGGTGAATGTTCTGCACGTATATATGCACACGCATGTATACGCACTCCCCTGGCTATATGCACCTGAATTCATTCAACACAATTGCATTCAGCCCAGCCCACCTACGTACATTATCACCAAACCCCAACGTCCATCCAAAGTTCCTAAAAGCGCGATGTACTTTCCAACTTTTGGCTCCTTTCAACATTCTTTCACTGCGATTGTCCATTCCCACCGTTCCACTTCCCTCAAAGTTTCATTCTCTAGGATTGTTTTTTCTTACATGTTGAGAGCAATCTAGTACACAGAGGGGTTGATAAACTATTGTACAAAAGTGATTGTCTAAAGAACTACAGGAGAAATCAATGTTTTATATACTCAAGAACAACCAAAAATATTCTGATCCTCAGTTCTATAACCATCATTAACATACAATATAAAACATTCAGGCAGTCAATCTCAAATGCTCTCACTCATGCATATACATGGAATTTATGCAAATCAAGCAGCTGATACCGCTGGCCAATCTGACTGGAACATCTGCTCTCCACATGAGCTCAAGTATCACCATGAACCCAATATCATCGATTGGAATCCTCAACACCACGACTGTTGGCGATCGTGATAATCTCAGCCCGAGGCCACAGAGTTGTACTTTCATCCTTCTACAAATAATACTCAAAGATATGGATACTATCATTCTACACACGGAGTTAGGGGTTGCCTAAATGTTGGGTCAATTCTGGGTTTGTTCAACCACAATCATGACGTCGATGGAATTTTGCACGAAAGCTTATCGCTGCGACCAACTTCACAACCTTCATCAGCAGCCTGAGCCTGAGAATCACACTATGCCAAACAGCCATAGTATTGAGGATTCTAATCAATATTATAGGATAAATGGCGATACATAAACTCATGGGGAGAGTAGATCTCGTAGTTGGATACACAATCTTGAGTTTATCGTGGTGGAACACCTTCAATGTAGCGCTGCACCTTTGTCTGCAAAGAAACCATGAAAATATATCTGCGCGAAAGGAAAAATGCAGCGAAAGCCGCTGGACAGCCGGAAAGTTCTCCTTGCTTTCAAAGTTAGTCCCAGTCTGACACCTTCTGCATTTGCTTTCGTGCCGGTGAAAGCCTGAAAAAACCTGAATCCGACTTGTACAGTTTTGCTCAGTGCAGATACACAAGGAGAGGTAACAATGCAAACATACTGCACTTCTGGTTCTGTTTATGATGTCAACAAGCGTGCAGAGGAAGACGACGAACGTGATTTGACAGAACTGGATATTGAGGATGGACAGGTTCTCGAGGAATACAAGGTTGTAGACGATGAAGAGGCGGAAGTGAGGGATGCAGAGGACAATGTAGCGGAACAGGGCACCAAAGAAGAAGACTTGGTTCCAAGTCAGGATATGGATCACAGTGTAATTGTAGTTGCACCACGACATTGAGTGTAATTAGTACTTTGTATATTTGCTCCGCAAATGAACCAGTCGAGTCACGGAGGTGGGGTGCGGTGATATACTCTGCAAATGAATCGTTGCAGTCACTGATGTTGGGACTCCGTGAGTGGACCAGACGCTCCACAAAGGTCAATCGTCCGTGACTGGACTAGACCATATGTCATGTGTACAAGTTAGATACATCTGAAAGGGATGTGAGCTTACTGTCTTAATGGCATATATATACGATGTTGCGGCAATGCGAGCTTTCTGGAGTTTCCAAAAGTGCAACAGCGCTGGAATTACACGGCAAGAAAGATTGTCATATGGGATGCTTACGGATTGGATTGATCAACAAATTCGGAAGTCGAAGGCATGAGAACCATGGAATGGATGCCTTGATGATACTACAGTAGAAGCATACATAATTAAATTGTGAGTAAAACCTGTTATGGCACACTAACGAGTTCGTTACCGAAACTTGAATGTGCAAGTATGAATGTATCTCAATGAATGATGACTTCAACCGAGAGCTCGACGAAGTCGACAGCACTCAATCAGCCACTATTGGATTTACAGCTGAATCGCAACCCATAGTCAAAAACAAAGAAAATCCTGATAACTAGCAGATGCACAAGTCAATCTGAAGCCAATCAATGAGATATACAATCAATACCGAGCGGAGACAATCACCGACAAGGTCTGCCGTGGTCTTTGATGTTCGGATTTGGAGAGCTGGCAAAGTGGCCTTGATGTTCGGAACCATGGACTCGAAGACGGACCTGAAGGTTGACTTGATGGTATATTCCGATCCGAGCTGTACCTGGAGTTTTCTTGGCGCATGGACTGTGGTTCAGCAGCTATTAATGAGTTATACACACAGATGTCTTCATGCAATGTGCCCACGAAGCATTCTGATTGGCGGAGAAACACATTTCCGTTTAGGCTATTTGAGGCTCACGAGTTCGTGGCCTCTGATTGTTCTTCGTGTCGTACAGAATCTGCTCGACGTCACACACTCGACGTCTGCTCGACGTCACATATCTAGCTGGCTAGAGCCGCAACTCCATCGTAACTATCGTATACTCTGTGGTGTCAAATACGATCGCTGCGACCATATTCGTGCCAATTAACAATCAATGTTGTGTATCGATAACTACTGCTTGACATTACTCATCTCGCTAGCTAGAGCCGCAACTCCATCGTCACTATCATTTACTTTGAGGTGTCAATTACGATCGCTGCGACCGTATTCGTGCCAGTTAACACTCAATCTTGTCTATCGATAACTAACTGCTTGACATTACTCATCTTGCTAGCTAGCGCCGAAACTCCATCGTCACTATCATTTACTCTAAGGTGTCAATTACGATCACTACGAACGTATTCGTGCCATCGTTCATTAAATCTCTATTGCCGGTTCGCTTTGAAATATTTGGATGTTATGAGAATATCTGCACTTGCTTATCACGGATAGGGATTCCTGATGGATGGCTTGCGAACCGTACATCGTGTTTGTCGCCAGATCGAAGTTCTTGGTTGATTTACCTTCAGCCTAAATTTTTCAACATGCAGTAGCGGAGGCTTTCGAACCGTACATCGTGTTTGTCGCCGGATCGACGTTCTTCGTTGATTTAGCTTCAGCCTAAATTTGTCCACATGCAGTAGCGGAGCATAATCGTCGCCCGCCTATCATTCGTTTGATGCCTATTCCGGCACCATCGAAACGATTGACGCAATGAGAATATATGCACATGCTGCTCCTGGTTAGGTATTCCTGATGGCTTTCAAGCTGTGCATCATGTTTTTCACTGAATCGACGATGTCGAGTTTCGTATGTCGTCGGTGGCTTAATATCGATTGTCTGGAGCTGCGTTCGTGGCATTTTGGGGCATTCGAACTTCAGCATGCCATGTGCCCGTCATGCTTCACCGCTTTTTTCGTTGTGTGTGCTCTGCGCCTCCTCCTCCATTGTATATACCTTCTCTCGCTCGCCACCAGCCAGGCAGCTTCACTCGATCATGAACCACCATCTCCTGCCCAGCTTCACTCGATCACAACGATCTTGATTCGATCAATAACTGCCATCTTATCTCAATCACCGCCATCTTCTCTCGATCAACAATCGCCAGCTTCTACCCAGCTTCACTCGCTCACACCAACCAGCTGAGAGCCAGCCCGGCTGGATCACGTCCAGCCAGTCCAGAGCCAGCCCAGCTCGACCGTTCAGCCAGCCGAGAGCCAGACCAACTCAATCATGTCCAGCCAGCCGGGAGCCCGCCCAACTTGATCATCACCAGCCAGCCGAGAGCCAGCTCGGCTCGATCGTGTCCAGCCAGCCGAGAGCCAGCCTGGCTCGATCACGTCCAGCCAGCGGAGATCTACTCTAGCTCGATAATCTCCGCCGATAGTATGTCAAGCACTGTGCATGGGTTGTGCGAGGTGCGATATAGAGTTTGCAGCACAGTTAACCCCAGACACCTACTTTTTTTGGCTGACCCCCATTTCCACCCCTTACTTTCAACCGTATTTGCACTCTAAGTTCCAAGTTCTAAGATCTAAGTTCAACTGTATGATACTTCTCTCTCTCTGTCCCGGTCATTCTCTGTATTTGCGATTCTAACAGCCCAGCTCGATCGTCTCCAGCCAGTCAAGAGCCAGCCTGGCTCGATTGCGTCCAGTCAGCCGAGAGCCAGTCCAGCTCGATCACGTGCAGCCAGCTTTGAGCCAGAGCAGCTCAGAGCCAGACCAGCTCGATCATCTACCGCCAGCCCAAAGCCAGCCTGGCTCGATCACGTCCAGCCAGCCGAGAACCAAACCACCTCTATCTTCTCCAACCTACACAGAACCAGCCCGGCTCAATTGCACCTAGCCAGCCGGGATCCAGTCCAGCTCGATCATCTGCAGCCAGCCCAGAGCCAGCCAGGCTCTATCGTGTCCAGCCAGCCGACATGCAGTCCAGCTCGATCATCTCCAGCCAGCCAAGAGCCAGCCCGGCATGATCGCATCCAGCCGGTCAAGAGCAGGCCCAGCTCGATCGTCTCCAGTCTGCCTATATCCAATGCGTCTTCCCCAGCTCCAAGTACAGTTCCAAGTGCACCTCCAAATAAACCTCCAAGCATACCTGATTGAAATGCTAATGCTTACGTCCAGGTCAGTTCGATCGCGCCTAACATCACCTCCAGTCAGCCGAGAGCCAGCTCGGCTCGATCGTGATCAGCAAGCTGAGATCCGGACCCGCTCGATCATCAGCCAGCTGAGCGCCAGCCAAGCTCTATCGCGTCCAGCCAGTTGATAGGCAGCCCAGATCGACATTTTCCAACTAGCCGAAAACCGGCTCGGGTTGATCGCGTTCAGCCAGCCGAGATCCAAACCAGCTTGATCATCTCCAGCCAGCCGAGAGCCAGCCAGGCTTGATCGCGTCCAGACAGCCGAGATCCAGACCAGCTTGATCATCTCCAGCAAGTCGAGAGCCAGCCCGGCTTGATCATGTGCAGCCAACCGTGAGCCAGCCAAGTTCAACCGTCTCCTGCCCGATTAGAAAGAGGCCAGTATAACCATTTCCACCCATCCGGTATCGATCTTCTCCGCCCGTGCCCTGGCTCCAAGTGTACCTGCAAGTACACCTCCAAGTAATCCAAGATCTACCATGTTTTTTTGTATATCGTTACCAATAAATTCATAAATCAAGTATAATAATCAATTGACTGCCCTGGTACATCAAAGCAGTGACTGAACCAACGCTGTGGCCATGAATTAAGGCAGCGACTGTACAGTGTGCTGCAATGGGATGCAAATGCTGCGTACAGGGCTGCGTCTGCATGCAAGTGTGGCGTACAGTGCCGCGTCTGGATGCAAATACTGCGTCTGGTGTGCCAGTGTACGACGAGACTTCAGATGTGTGGTATACAGTAGTCACGTGTGCGGCTCAATTTTGTATATACATAGATCGTATCACTTAGACAATAGACTACGCTTCTAGCACACCACATAAGAGGTTTCGTCTGAAGCATCTGATGCGCCCAAGGCCTATGTACGTCCTGGGCACGACTTGGTTTTTTTCCCGATGAGCTTCACTCGATCACCACTAGCTATCTTTGCTCAATCAGCAGCAGCCAGCTGCTTCGCTCGATCACCATAGCTATCTTTGTTCAATCAACAGCCGCCAGCTCCTACCTAGCTTTGCTCAATCTCCACCGGCTAGCTGCGCTCAATCAACAGTCGCCATCTCCTACCCAGCTTTGCTCAATCATCACCAGCCAGCTTTGCTCAATCACCAGCCACGAGCTCCTACCCAGCTTCGCATGATCACCACCATCCATTATTGCTCGGTCAACAGCTGCCAGTTTCTGCCCCACTGCGCTCATTCACCACCCGCCAGCTTCATTCAACTAACAGCTGACACCTCGTACACAGCTTTGCTCAATCATAACCGCCAGTTTCGCTTGGTCACAACCCGCCATCTTCGTATGATCAACAACCTCCAGCTTCTACATAGCTTCGTTTGATTATCACCAGCGACTTTCTCTCAATCATCACCCAGCCAGCTGTTGAGAGCGAATCAGAGAAGAAGAACGAATGTACTGAATTGTCTAAAGTACAAAGAGAGAGAAAGAGAAAACTCTATATAAGAGAATGGGCATCATGCTCAGAACGTGCCATACCCGGTGCCCGTCCTGAGTCAAGTCATATCTGGGGCCGAAGATCCGGAGCCGGACATCATGCTCAAGTCCGGGTGAATGACCGGTGCTCTGGGCTTGAAGCCCGAGAAGGCTCCGGCCATACCTCCAGGCTTCGAATGACGTCGAGTGCCACCAGGCTAAACCCCAAGCAGTCACATCGGTCAACTAGCGTCAACACCAGCTTCGCCTAATTATCAACCGCCAGCTTCATTCAATCATCCCCCACCCACTCTAAGTCTGCTTCACTTTATTAACCCTACAGCCCGCTCACAGCCAACTCCCAGCCAGCTTCGCTTGATCATCATCACACTCCAAGTCCACTTCGCTTGATTAACTCCAGTCAGCTCCCAGCTTGCTTTACTTCATTTTGACTGGCTAACTTTGTTTGATCATCACCTGCCCTCTCCAACTTCATGTCACTCGGTTAACCACAGCTCCCCACATGTTCAGAAAGCAGGGATGCAGGGGTGATGGAGTCAAGATAATATATACTGGGCCGCACTGGTAGATAGACAGATTGCGTCCAGCCAACGTAAGCAAAATGATTGGTCGCCGTTACACTAAGGGCAGCGAAGCCTCCTCCGTTGCTAGTAATCATAATAAGTATACCCATTGAAGTCAATTAACTGCTCCAGAACCTATTCTGAGATGAATCAAAGGTCCTATCGGCCCCGGGGACCATGATGTGCATGCTGGAAACTCTGAAACGTGTTCAACGAAAAAACTTATGAGGGAACGATTGATGGCGGAAGCCACTAACGACATTAGCTCCACCCGGCCGGCGCTACCGAAAGCAATGGCTTCAATTCTCCAAAGTTGGTTACACTTGGATACAGTGTTCCTAAGCGGCCCGGCCTCCAATTCGAAAGCCTGCGCTAGCGGCGGCCCGGCCCGGCCTGGGTCAAAAGCCGGCCTACACGTGATTTAAAAAACTAGCATTGGCCTGCATCGGCCTGCATAAGCCTTGGTCCGGTTGATGGATGGAATACGGCAATGGCAGGGCTACGATGATTGAGTTGGATATAGTTTAAATTTCGTACTTTGGAGACTTTCTTAGTATAGGCAGCAGAGAATCTTTTGAACAAAATATTCCGTTTAGGCTTAGTTCCGCCATGAAAAGCCTGCAGGCCGCCAAGAAAAGCCGGCCGGCCGCCAAGAAGCCTGCAGGCCCGGCCCGGCCTTCATTTGAAAGCCGCCACTAAGGCCGGCCCGGCCCGGCCTACGCAAAGCCGGCCTGGCCGGGCCGCTTAGGAACACTGCTTGGATATTCGGAACTATTGACTTCAATGCGGGCTTGAAACAATGCCTGCTTCAGCAGCGGGCTTGGATTCGCAGACTTGGATTCAGAGAGGCGGACTTGGAGAATTTCGGGAGAATTTGAGGTTTCCTCCTCATCTCTTCTCATCACGTATTGGATCTCGGCCCAGTACAAATGACGTCGGCATGGGTTTTTACCACCTACCACTGAAGGTGGACTTTCCCCGTGGGCTGGATCCACTGAATGCTCAGCCTCATGCGGTACCAATCGGTAGCGTGCTGTATGAGGCTTTACCAGGTAGTACAAGTCTGGATCTATACATCTTTTCTTTTTGTGTATGGGTATGGCAGCCCCGGGGGTCTGCAGATAGACAGTGGGACGATATAATGGCAGCCAGGTAACGGCCCAGTATATAGTCACTTCGCCGGAGTGGAATTGTACTCCAGCGTTAATCTTACATACAAATTACTCAATTATTGTCATATATCCACATTTGCAACCGTATCTACTCTTAAACTCTTATACCAGACCGTACACGCATGTACGCTCTTTCATAGATACACCATTGCAGATATATACACAGTCACAGATACCAGTGTGACATTAACAGCAGTGGAAAGCAGCAGCAGATAAACCACAGTGGATATATAGCGGCAGGTACCGCAGTGGATATGCAATACAGAAGACACAGTGGTAGATATACCATGGCAGATATATATACAGTGACAGATATACAACCAGATATACAGTACCAGGTCGGAATAGATATTCACAGCAGCAGATATACAGATGTGGTTCAAGATATACAGCATGATATACAGAGCGGCCCATACATTGCGGCCGAAACATAGCAGCGGATGCAAAGTGGTACAGGAACAGCAACAGATACAGTAGTGGATAAGTAGATACAGTGGCAGACACACAGTGGCGGATATACAGTGGCGGATATACAGCTGTAGATAAACAGGTGTCATGGTTGTGATATGTGAGGATTGATGGTGGAGTAATGATTTGTGAATAATACAAAACATAATGCACGACGGGAATGAAATCTGGTTACAAACACATGCTACAACACGAGAAGAATGAAATTGGGTTTCGAAAAAAGGCAAACACACAATCAGAGCAACACATACACCCCCATGACAACCACCCAAACCACCCCCCAATTTTGGCAATCCCCCTTTGACCCAATCAAATCGATTACCCTGAGAACTTTCATGCTTCAAAGTTGCGCAATGTTGTCAGAATTGTCCTTAGAAGCATACTGAAATGTACGCATCCAGCCTGTTCCAGTCTGGACGTTCATGCAAACCAGTTGACAAGCAAGCAATCGCAGAAAGGCTTCAAAACGCAAAAATGAACCAAGACATGGCCAACATCGCAACCAGTGCAGCTGCTGTCGACACCCAGGCAAGCATTGATTACGGATCACTATCTTCTTCAGTCCCCATGACCGCCACCCAAACAAACTATGGATCCTTCACTTGAAGCACCCAAACCCCAACCCAAACAACGCACTATCGCTCCTTTCCAGAGGAAGTCATTGCAAACACAGAAGAAACAGATCACGAAAACACAGAAATTGAGATCCCGGAAGACGACACCATGGCGGAGGCAGGTGTTGAAGAAATATTGGATGAAGAACTGAACTCCTCCACTCTGACGTCCCTGGAGAGCACCTCGAGAGAAGTGAGAAGACCAATCAACATGTTCGATGCACCACTGCTGGAGGGAGCATGACCGGATAGTGATAGTGCCTACCGGTGGGAATACCAGAGATGCTGAAAATCTCACCTCCCGCACTGGTTTCTGGGTGGGGGGGCGATGACAATGACGCAGAGGATGAGAACTGAGGTCTGGAGGTAGCAGCGCCAGCATCACCGAATGTAAAGAGAAAAATGCAGGCAGTGCAAACGGAATCAAATAACCATTTGCTCCTTACACGACACAAGAAGATAATCCCCTGTGTCGTTGGGGAGGCTGGCAAGTTGGTGGACACCCAGGAGAAGCCAATGGAGGAAGTCGGAGAAAACAAAGCGCGAATCATCCAGGTAGAGGAAGCACTGCATTACTTCCACAACAAACAGTTGACTAATGTTGTTAGCGTTTTCAACTAGTCGATGGAAGTGACAAATGAAAACTTCAAACACCTTTTCGCAATGGTGAACAACGTTGCCACGTCGTGTGCCATGATAGATATGGCAGCTAGCAGTATGATCAAGCAACCGATATCAAACGAAATTATGAATCAGTTGGCTCATAGAATTTTTGAGAATTACATCAAAGCCTCCAAGGAAAAGGACAACTTAGTGGAAGTGGAACACAGAAAAAAGGATGCAGTTGACAAGGAAAAGAAGAAAGAAGAAATGTGCCCATGAATTCAGGTGGCGAAGGGACTCACCGATGTGGATATGCAAATGGAACACATTGCGCACCAGGTGGAGGAACAAGTGGGAAGAGTGGAGGTAATAGATGTAATGGATATCGAAGAACGACATTTAGAATCATCAAAACACGCTCATACAATCCACCCAGGAGGCAGAGTGATGGTGATATCGGCAGTCGCTACACTGAGGGCTACTCAGCTCAGAGGTATGGCAAAACCAACGCTTGTTGCCCCACCAAAGACAAGCAGTAGCAGCACACTGGTAAGCTCACCCAAGGGTCCGAAGGCTGAGGCCAAGGACACCAGGAAGACAAAACTGGAGGTAAAGCAGCCGGAAAAACAGATATCTTCAAAGAAGCCGACATACGCAGAGAGAGCAGCTTTGTCGGCCAAGGGACAGAGCAGCAAGGAGGATGGGTGTCAGGTCATCAAGAGAGTGAAAGAGAAGACTGGGTCGAAGAAGGTGGATGAGAAGATGGCACCCATCGCAGAGAACAAAAATAGGGCGGAAAACACGAGATTCACGTTCTGAACGAACAATACCCTCCCGATTTCCCCACGTCATGATGCCAACATTTTATCGGCTGTCAATCTCGTGTCATACTCATCAGGAGTGGCTAACCACATCAGTACGATGGCAATCAATACAAATGTCACAGTTACTAATATCATTATGGCAACAGCAAAAGTGTCTGCAAACATGCTGCCAGGGTGGAAGGACATCATATTCAAAGCAGCGAGAAATGTGGACCAGGGAATGATTGATGTCAAGAAAAATGCAACCTGGGAGAGAGTGAAGATGCATGGGATCAGGTTCAATCAGTATGCAGCATAGAAGAATGGCAGTTTGGAAAAGATGAGGCAAGAAATCCAAGCAGAAAATGAAGTGGTAATGATTCCGATGAATATTGCGTGGATGGGAAATACAGCTGCCATCAAGGAAAAGAAAAAGTGTGCAGAGAATGTGGCATCGTCGGTTGTCTTCCCAATCAATGGAAAGAATATGGCACAAAGGTGCCTAGAGAAAGAAATAAGGGCAGCAGGGGTGTGGCACAGTATTGAGAGATATATCAGAGCTGGGCGGATTTCTTTTTGTAGGAGCGGCTGCAGATGGAGACACCACGTGTCAAAGTGTGCAGGGCTAGGAATGGCCAGGTGCATGCTGTGTGCGGGATTCCACAAAATCGAAGAGCACCAGTGCGCTGTGGTCAGATGCAAAGCCAAGAAGAGACAAAACTGCACCCACAATGTCAACGAGTGTGCAAACTGCATGGGTAACCATTTTGCAAAGAGCAACCAGTGCCTCAAGAAACAGGAGGCAATGGACACAGCAAAGAAGAGAAGAACGAGCTGGAAGGAAAGGGTTGAAGCCACAAAGAACGAAAGCCAAAACCAGCAGAAAAACACCATTAGCCAGGACAAAGAACCGGCAGCCGCAGACGGGGGTAGCAAGGTCATAGAGAGTTCGAAAGGAACAGAAGAAGAAGTCGATGTCCCCAACATGCAGCAAGGGTCGGAAGAGTCTATCACGGAAACGCAATGGTACAAATCTTACAAGAAATTGTTCAAGGGGAAAGGATAGCACGGTACTGGCGTTGGAAAAGTGAATAGAAAGGAGGGTGCATCTTAGTGAATTGCAAGAAGCGTATCAACGAAGAGGAGCAGTTTATCAGACAAGCCTCCCAGGATACAAACATATCCGAGCGGAAAGACTAATGTCGGTGGTATGCGTTGACACAGCCATCCAAATAAACCATCCCAGATAATTCGGGGGAGAAGGTGATGTACCAGTTTTTGAAGTAACCGGCAAGACAGGAGTCATGGGCACAGACGTCAATGTCTATGTTCAAACACGCCAAAATGACAACGAAGCAACTTCCACTTGGCCAGCCGAAGGAGCAAGGTGGGATGACATACTCTTGGCAAAAATCATGGTAATCTGAGGAGATATAACGCTCACAGCCCCATGTGCAATGAAAAGTGCAGCAAAGGAGAGATTCCAGTCTCTTGAATGGCTTGTTGAATGATACGACCGACACATAATCAACAACAGACAACAAACTTGGAGCACCGTACGTGAATGAAAACTGCTACAGTCATTAATACAGCCCACCCTAGACCGAGCAGAAGGGGTGGCAATCGTATTGGTGAGAACTATGATTGAAGTAACAGACGAAATAGGATCGGACCATATGATGATTGAAGTGGAGTGCAGGAGAAAATCACCAAATGGTACGAGCCAGAAGATCACAGGATGGAATATAGACGGAATGCCGGATGAGAAATGAAAACTGGTGAAAGAAGAGTGGAAGAGGTGGAGTGGAGATGGGAAGATCGTGTCGGACAAAAGCACAGTCTCGGAGCTGGCAGAGGAAGCGGTCACGATCAGGGAGCACCTTATGGACATACTGAATCAGAGAGCTAGGAAGGATTGAATATGCACGAGATCAAAGAAATAGTGGAATGGCAATATTACGGAAAAGAGGAGGATATTGGGCCATCAGAAGAGAGTTTTTCAAACAGGGGAGGCGGACCAAGCCAGTGTTATGAAGGGTAAGAAAGGAGTAAACAACAGCACAATGGAATCCTGGAATACATTCGTACAAGAGGCAGAAGACAATCAGGTTTGGAGAGTACTTATGTATACACAGGGAGCGAAACATCAAACTGTCAAACCATTAAGAAGACAGGATGGAAACTTGGAAAGAACCTGGAACCACAAGGTGAACCTGATCCAAAAAGTAGGATTTACGAAACTGTTGCAGGGAATTTAAAATGCTGCAAAATCCACGAATGGAACGGCATTTGACACCGTTGAGGAAAACGAAGTGAGGAACCCATTCTTTGGACAGAGCACCAAGAAAGCGCCAGGATGAGACCAAATCAATTTCAAGGCAATCAGGCTACTGTGGTATTGGTACAAGGAAAGAATCGTCACCTTGGTAAGGACGTCAATACGACTAGGTCACCATCCGAAGGAGTGGGGGACAGCAAGAGGAGTGGTGATACCACAACTGGGAAAAACGGATTATCAAATACCTAAAGAATACCGGGTCATTGCACTTCAAAATTGTTTGGGCAAGGTTATCAAAAAACATGTAGCAACACGAGTGTTGGAAAAGTGTGAACGGAGGCAACAACTTCACAATAGCCAAATCGAGTGCAGACAGAGAACGACGCCAATAAATGCGGTTGTGAGGATGATACAAACCGTGGAGGAGGCATGGCAGGCTGGTGAAATTGCAGCTGCACTGTTGATGCACGTGAAAGGGGATATCCCTGATGTGGCTAAGGGAAACCTGTTTGGGAGATTCGAAGACATGGGGTTTGAAGCGGATCTTTGTAGCTGGGTGGAAAGCATCATGTTGGATAGCACAGCCAAAATCAAACAGAATGGAAGAGAGGGGTAGTTAATGGTGGTGGAAACGGATGTCGTGCAGGGGTCGCCAGTGTCTCCCATCCTCTTCGACATCTATATATGGGAACTCTTCAAGAAGGCAGACACCGAAGTTCCGGCAGCAACAGCACTATTGTTGGTCGACAATATCACCTGGGTGGTCAAAGTACGACATGTTAGACAATGCGTCAAACGGATGAAGAAGTGCGCGGGAAAATCAAAGAGTTGGGCAGAGACGATCGCAGTCGAATACGATATAAGTAAAACCAAAACAGTGCTGTTTTGAACAACAAGAAACCATCAAGGGGAGTAAGGTTAAGACGGCAGTACAAATCGATGCAAACAACCAAATCAAGTTCAATCAACAGCTGACAAGGTGCCTGGGAGTGCAGTTAGACAGGAAACTCGACTTCCAATACCATCACGAGAAGTCAAAATGATGCAGGGCAGAATCAGGTGCAGTACCGGAAGATTAGGATTTACAAATCAAAACGCCAAGACAGTCCAAGTCGCCACGGTTGAGTCAGAAGCTGTGAACAGACCAGAACTATGATGGCATGGAGAAGCAGGATGAGAACAGGAAATTGAGAAACTGATGAATTAATCCGTAAGAAAGATCAGCAGAATGTTCAAGTCATCACCAATAGTCCCACAAGTCAAGCAAGCGGGAATTTGACCAGCAATATCGCCCCTCAACAACAGGATCAGACAATTTGCTGACAGACTGATCGCAACGCCAGATGGAAGAGGAAGAGGCAGGTGTATCAACAGGGACACAAAGCTGGAACCAAGATTATGAAAGATGGTGGGAGTTCAGGGGAAGGTGGAACAATACAGACTACCAGAACAAAACACCAGAGCAACAGCAAAGGTAACCATCCAATGAAAGAAGGAGGCGCTCAAGGCGGCGATGACAAGAAGTGAAGAAGAGGCACTTGTCTTTTGGATGGATGGATCAAGATTAGAGAATGAAAAACTGGATAGTCTACTGGTCTGGAAAGACGTTGGGGAGTAGAAGGAGGAAAGAAACAACCGGGGAACAATGAAACAGGGTTTCCACACCGAAGTTTAACGTACATCACTGGGACGTGAGACATCCACTAGATGCGAGACACTGTATGATCGCCATGATCGCCATTATGGCGACAACTAATTTCCGACAGCACCCCTCTCAAAATTCTACATATAGAAGCCTGTGAGGACCCAATGGAGAGAGTGAAGACACAGTCTGAAGTGCAAAAGAAAAGAAAGATATGAGACTGCAATTTCAGATTAGCATAGCTTCTGCAGAGCCTGAGGTGAAGATGGTTACCATTTACCACTTTGCTTCTGCTTTAACTCCACCCATGAACTACTTATGCCTGGAGCGCAAGGCCATTACATACACCGGTTCATTCCAATCAGGTGGAGTTCGGTTGCCATGCTGCGGCCCGCATTCTTCATTACTAGAAAACCGAGATTCCAAAATTGAGATTTAGGAGCAACAACTATCCGGTGTGATGGTGAGATCAATGAGGCCATGAGTGTGCTGAATGCGCACCTTGGCTCGCTTTGGTATAACTGGTACTGACGGAGTCTTCTTTGCTGCGGATGCTACGGCCTTTTTGGGTGCTGCTGCTGCCTTCTGTTCCATTGCAGCAGTAACTTTCTGCTCACGCTCGGGCATTCCTCACAGTATGTGATTTCGTGTCATAACCGCCGCCTGTTCAGTTTCGCTGAACTGTCGCATATCTTTTTTGGAGGGCCGAAGAGTTTTAACCTTCTTTTCAAATCGCTGCAGTTATGTATGTGCATGATCGGTCTGGGTCAGAGAATGCTCGGCAGAATGCGCAAAGTGGAGAATCCAACTGCAGATCTGCCCTACGGAGGCAGTTTTCAGGAAAGTCAATGCATAGTTTGTCTGCTGCCGAATATCATGTCTTGTATAGGGTGTCCTCTCAAGTACAGATTGTGGAAGTGGTGGCTGGAACCGTACTGGAAGCTGTAGCTGGCTTAAAACTGCACCAGAATTGAAGGGCACAATCCCGGTGACCTTGAAGGCTGCTTGAATATATTTTTGTGTATCGGCCTTGGCTCGGGCATGTTTATACAGTGGAAAATATAGATTTCGGTTGACACCACAGGAGGTGGTCAGGAAAAAGTCCTCAACTGCTTTGCGGTATGCAACCTGTAACGGTCCAAACAGGCCAACATCAAGTGGTTGCAAAAGGTGAGTAGAGTGAGCCGGCAAACAAAAAACAATTATATCATGAGCCTTATAGTAAGATAGAAAGGTATAATTAATATGAGAGGCATGGCCATCCAAAATATGCAAACACTTGGCAGGGCAACGCTCTCTGCTGATAGGATCATATACTTCGGTCAACCAGTGCATTGCCATGATGTTATCGGTCCACCCTTTTTTGGATACAGCAATGCGAGCATCCTTATCCTCAGCATGAATATTCTTGTACCAGTCAAAGCATTGTATGGCAACCTTTGCAATTAGAAATGACGGACACACAAAACCATCAGCCAATACTGCTTCAAGTGAGGTTATGAACTTCCGATTCCCATCCTGTTTGACTGTTGGATTCTTCCGGCCTCGGCGTGTAACACATTTTGTACGTGGTGATACACCCACCACCAATCCTGTTTCATCGACATTGGTGATTGCTTTGTGGTCAATGGCATTGTCTCAAATGACTTTACCAAGCTTGCGATAGTTGTTTTTGATCGTGGTAGGATTGTTAGTATAGGCTCGTTGTCGATCGATACGGCTTGCAAACTTTGAAGCTATTTCTGAATGGCGATTAAGGAACCGAGTAATGCAGTTTTTCCCAATATTGATCTTCTGATTGGGGTTCTTGCCCTGAGTGGTATTCCGGACCTGGATCTGCATCAACATGTCATCTTTTGCCATTGCCATCACTGTATCCATAAGATAATCCAAGTGAGGTGGGATGCCATAATCATCAAGCTTCAATATTCACTGCACAATTGCCTTTTCGGCAGAAGGAGAAAAGATATGATACTCATGGTGTGTATCTTGACAATTTCTTCGACTGTTCCGAAGATCACCGAGACTTGATTTGCGCAGACCAAATGCCTCTCCAGCCTTTTGAAGTGATGTAAAGGTGCCATTATCAAGTCCTGTCAACGCGAGTTCATGCCGCTCCTGAAGTGTTTTCTTGGTCAATGCACTGCGCCCCTTAACCTTAGGCAGGCTGGATACGATCTCTGTTGAAAGGATGTCGGATAGGAACCTGGAGAGCCTGGAGCGGGGTAAAGAGCAGGGTTGTAGGACAGTATTATCCGGCCGTCTCGCTTCTGGTGGATGTCTCGCATCCCAGTGACGTACGTTAGGCCATTATGAGAGCGATTCGGAAGGCAACAGAAATAGACAACACCGCACGAGTCGACAAAATCACCATCTCTTCAGACTCAGTATCATCCATCAACTGGGTCCAAGACACCGAACCAGGACACATGCACGCAATGGCCATAACGTGCGTCAATTTCAACAATAGGATAGAAGCAAGCGAGATCCATGTCGAGTACCGCTGGGTCCCATCACATGATGGAGTCGAGGGGAATAAAAGTGCAGACGAAGCAGTGAAACAGGCAGGAGTCAATGAGGAAGAAGGAATATTTAGACTGCATGAAGGATACAAGGGCTGGTCCATGGTGACGGTGTCGAAAAGGGTCTCTGAAGCCAAGTGGACGGAAACAGAGCAGTGGTGGATGGCCAAATTCAACAACATGAAGACAGGGTATAAGATGAACAAAAAGAGAGGGATGTGCGTGCTGTTGAGGGAGGCCAAGGAACCGATTGCGTGAAGGTACTTTCAGTTGAAAGTGGGATATGCACTGACAGGAGTCTACCTAGCACACATAAAACAGAATGAGAGCCTAGAGTAATTGTGGTGCGGGCACTGGGGGCAAATGACAGACCGCTTGATCAAGTGGAGCAAGAAATGGAAGCGACAGCACGATGATTTTCGGAAGGATTTGATGAAGAAGTGCCAGTGGAATGGGGGAAGGGCAAAGATTTCGATGTCGCAAGTATTTGATACAGAAGATGCAGAAGAGACCTTATTGGACATTTTGAAAGACATGGACATCAGGAGAGTCTCGGGGGTGAGGTAGGAGGTTGAGGATAAAGGGTAGAGGGGGGTGGAAATTTGTTAGTATTTGGTTTGGTTGTTATCAGAGAAGGAGAAAGGGAAGATACAACTTGTATCCAAGAAAGCTAGGGGACACAGGAAACTCACACAGCAGATGTGTGATGGAAAAGGCTTTAGATAATGCCATGGCCGCAAGCGGCCGAATGGAATATGATTACAAACAAACAAACACACAAACAGAGCAAAAATCAGCTTTCGAATCAGGTTTCACAGAAGATGTAGGAATCGTGCAAAAGCCGGTGGTAAAGAATGCGGAAGTGCAGATAAAGTATGGAACTAGCGGATTATATTCGAAATCACTGTATATACACCAGCTGCTAGGGGAGGATGAGTGTGCTTCTTCACTTGTTCTGTTGTCTATAACACAATCAATAACCTTCCGCTCTCACTTTTTCACACTTGGTCATTCTGGATTGAGTCCCTTTCATACAGTCCTCGGTTCCTCAGCTGAAGGCTACCTTCGACCCTCTTAGCCATCCGGCTTTTGTTCTCATTTGATGGCAACAATCTAACCTTGATTGTTTAGCCTTGCTGGCTTCCGGTTTTTATATACGCGGGAACACTGAGCACCGAGCCCTCGATACCAGAGCCGCTAACCCTTGACAGAAGAACGAGTTTAAAAATCGATTCTGCTGGTTTTATTCCAGTTGTTTTTATTCAGCTACCCCCACTGGAGCAGTTGTTATTTTTGCCATAAACGTTGCAATACTCGCTGAACCATGTTTCTATCAGTAGACAATTTCGAAAACCGATTGATTGTGCACAGTTTCTCGCAACCTATATGCATAATATGTTGGTGGAGTGTCTACAGACTTATCAATTATTTTTACAAATGAGGGAAAGCACCTGGGACTCTGCTTATATTTGTTATTGTTCAGATAGTGAAGGCGCCTTACAACAGTCCAATGAATTAGTAGCATCGAATTAGTATTATCAGAATCATGGGATCTCCAGCACCTGAGAAAAACCATATGAGTGGATTATTGTTTCAATTTGCAATTGTGAGACACAAGAATTCAATTCCTTTGTCGACTGTGTCAAAGAATGCGATTGTATTCTCTTGGTACTCTGGACACTTTGCCTGGAAATCATTTTGCCCTGGTACCCAGACAGACATTGAAAAATAATTTTCAGTTAAGTGATACTGTATTGGAATCCCATAAAGTATATCTGGTGTAAAATGTCTTGTGGCAATGATTGCTGGATATACTGGAAAAGCAATACCTGGAGGCACATCTGTAACCAGTGCTTTGAAGTAGCACAAACCATCGGCCGGAGGATTAACAAATAGCTACATCAATCACTGTTTGAACATTGCAAAAATGGAAGGTATCTTCTCAGCACACATAGCTTGAAACATATAGTTTTCCAGAATGAGTCTGGAAATGATTGGGACACAGATACTAGTGGATTTCATCAAGCTGCATCTAGGACAACTGCTGCCAGTGGGGAATGCATTGAAGGATACACTAAGTCAACAACACTTAGTATGAGCAATGGTTTCAACCCGGGGTCTCGAGT
>WHVE01000927.1:0-44837 GCA_015178995.1 Trichophaea hybrida | reverse complement strand
ACTCGCCCTTGTATTCTAGAGTAATGACGTAGTTTGGCCTGATGATAGTAGATGCTCCTCTACACTTGACTATATGGTATATACGTTACTATCGTGCTTTCTTTTTGAAGTAAGCATCAGAAGAGATGCATTTGAGATACAAATCCATTTGTCCGGACGAGAAGAACCTTGCTATCTTACCCTCTTTCAACGCTGTGAATCCGCTCAAGTAATATTGTCGTCTAGATATTGTCGTTTGTAGGGAGTTCGTAGGTTCATGAAGTTTTTTGCAATCAGACCCTTGAAAAAAAGAAAGCAACCAAACCTGACGTTGAAAATCACGTGATGCAATCAATTGGTTTTACGTACGATGCTTTCCTTTGACCGAGTCAATTTTTCGACTAGAACAGAATCCTTTTACTCAGCCTCTGAAGCCTCATTGATATCATAAATTCCCGAATCACATGCATGTTCTGTGGCGAGCGTACATCTATCCAAACTCCTTCTTTACATATCTACCAAATGTTCACAGAGAAAGAGTCGGAACGATCGCACTAAAAACGCTTCCAAATGAGGGCTACATCTTTGAAGACGGATGTATTCTTATACCAGAGCAAGATCAGCCCAAGATCGACTTTGACGGGGACGAAGAGTCTAATGCTCCTGACGCAGGATCTGTCTCAAGCGACAAAGAAACCAATCAACCGTGGACCGAAGCAGTGCAGCCATCAGCTTCCCATTCAACAGAACTTCGATCTGAGGGGCGAAATGCTAAGCACCCCAGAAAGCCATTTGACGGTCCGTTTCTTCTACTAGACGAGGAATCCACCGGTTGGAGCCCTTTCTCAAATGAGAGGGAGTATCGATTCGCCTAATAGGTAGTTAAGATCCGAATCACCATGACTGCAGTTGATAGTCTTTTGAAACTTGATGCCAATCAACCTTTTACTTCTTCTCACCTACTCTTCAAAAGAATCGATGACATGACCTATGACCTCGGAATGCAAAAATGGAAAACCGGCAAGGTGTCTTTCACACGTTCGAATGCAGGAGGCTTTCCTTCGTACACGCGATTCTTTTATCGTGACCCGATAACTTCCATTGAGTTTCTCCTCCGACAACCAGCTTATAAAAACCATATGACATACGCACCTAAAAAGGAGTATAATGAGGTGGGTGAACCAATCTACTCTGAAGTCCACACGGGAGACTGGTGGTGGAATCAACTGGTGTGTACTTTATTCTGCTCTTTCAGACGCGTAGCTTTCGCATCCAAGCTGACGAAGCATTTGTAGAATTCAAAACCTGTCATTCCAATTTTTGGTAGCTCTGATTAGACTCACTTCACGAATTATTCTGGTGATAAGAAGGAATGGCCTGTATACCTGAGCTTGTGTACCATTCGGTCATCTGAACGATGCAAGCCAATGAAGAAGTGCTGCGTCATGATAGCGTTTCTTTCAGTTCCACCGAAGCATTCTTTTGAAGGACCTGGCAAAACCCAGGCATTGAAACCGCAACAGGACTATAACTGAGAAGTTCTACAAAGCATCTTCGAGCTAATATTTACACGTCTGGATGAAGTATCTGAGCATGACAGGCATATGTTATGCTCGGATGGATATACACGATTGTGCTGTCCCGTCATATGTGCATGGACGGCTGACTAGTCAGGGAATATCAACCTCCACTCAATTCAATCTGGCCATTGTCATATTTGTGAAACACCAAAGGCTTCGTTCGGTAGCGCAGCTTCTTCTCCCGCACTTCGACAAAACTTGCTGACTACTTCCTGAAATAGATTACCGCAACCGACACAGATGTCGCTCGATCAACAGGAGATGCTGCCCACCAATACTTGGATGATCGAAGTGTTCAGCCAACTGAAGGAGTCTTCTGGGCGCTTAAGTCACTCGATTGAGTGAGTTTCTTAGTACCAGATGTGCTTCACACCATCTACCTCGGCATCTTGAAGCATTAGATGGATTGGGTAATTCCATTTCTTGAACATCACAATCAGATGGACTGATTTAACCGGATTTGGCATCAAATGTCACCATACCCGGATTTACACCATTCACAAAGCCATATACTGCAGTTACACAATGGCAAGGCAAGAAGATGAGCATGCTCAGTCGAACGCATCTGCCACTCTTTGTATCGAGTCCATTGGAACCAAGCTGCAAACAACGGCAACTATTTAAAGACGCCATACTTTGTGTTAAAAGCTTCATTTATTTCCATCTCATGACAAAGTACCACAATCACACTGACGCAACCATCGGATATATGGAAGGTTATCTTGCCAATTTGCACCGCTCAAAAGAAGTATTTGCTCGCTTCCGCACGACAAAGTCCAACAAAAAGGTTGCAGAGGCATTGAGGAAACAACTATCAGAAGATTTGAGATTTGGAAGAGAATCGGAACCAGGCTGGAAATCACTGTCGAACGCAGCGAAGACGCGTCTTATCGAGCAAGATAGGCAAACGATCGAGGTCAATGTTGAAGCAAATCACAGTGAGGAATCTGATTTCAACTTCGTTAAAATGCATCTCCTAACTCACTTCTCTCATCATATTTGCCAGCTTGGCCACCTATCAAATGTTAGCTCTGAACTTCCGGAGCATGCCATGATGGACATAAAGGCTGCATACTGTATATCAAATAGAAACGAGGCACCCGAACAGATTCTGCGTACGAACACACGAAGAGACTTCTTTGCATTCCGAAACTTCAATCACCATGCGCAGATGCTTTGTTTGGGCGATAATACAACTCCAATCTAACTGCCTGCGGTTCGAAAGCTGAATGGCATTCGTACAGAAATCAGGACTCTTTCTGAGCTCGCTGCGTGGTGTGGATTACCTAAAGGATGTCTTCAAACGCTCATCACATGGAGTTTTCAAACGCTTCAGCGATATCCCCATTTTTGTTGACAATGACGAAGCATTTGCTCCCCTGGGCACGGCGACCTACACTCGCTACACTGCTGCTGCTCTACCGGTTGCGAACTTCCAAGAAGATGAAGAAGATATACTCGTCGTACAATGTACAGGTACTGAACCGTCACGGAAGTTCAAGTGGGCACAAAATCACTATGTATTTCATCAGCCAAATCAGTATGTGGAAGGAAACTTTGCATCCACTTGGGGATGAATACCAGCACGTTTAAACTGTCTATTCCTCGCTCAGGAGAGCAAGTTCGGGGTCATGACTCCTTTAGTACTTGTCACTACTTTCATACCAGGTCCGATCCGTCAACCTTCTGGCCTGTTGACGGAGCAGGAAAAACCTCAGGAGGATGATTCCACTCCACAAGGGCCTAACTTCTGCGTTGGATCGCGTTACGTTGTACCTCTCAGATTGATTGAACAAGCTGTCTATCTCATTCCATATGATATTGCTGACGATAACAATAAATGGTTTGTGAATAACACAATTGATTTGAAGACGTTCGACTTGTTTTATGACTAGTAGATCCCTTGACGTGACGAGTGCAGAACGCACTTATGGGGCCGAATGTCATTGTAAAAATCTTTGTTTATTTTCTAAAGTTCGAAAGCAGATTAATATTTCATGATTTTATAATTGAACTATGTGGTGCAACGCGTGATCTATTTGTTTGGACACGATGAAATTGAGATGAAACAGATTGTGTGAAACGACAATAATATAGATATCATGAAATCAAAATTTAAGTATGAAGCGATAACTCAATTGCGAAGTTCAAAAACGTCAAAATGAGTTGACAAAGTTGCATGGCAACGAAGAGATTTGTCTGTGCACAGAGAGACTTCCGTGACGATGGCACATGATCACATGCCTCAGCGGCATCAACAACCTTTCAGAAAGGTCATTCGAGTAATTATAGCATGAGCCAATTTCAGAAACCTGGGAAACCAAGCAGAAACCTCAGAAACCTCAGAATTTCGAAAGGGTTTTTGCTGATGTGTACGTTGGGGGGAATTGGGAGATTCATAACTTCATCTCTATTGTAAGGTTGATAAGTGGGAACTTCAGTAGGAAAGGACCCATAGTCGGTAGATGATTGCGAGGCCTGGGAGGCATCATGATTCCCAGGAAAAGACATATTTTTTGCGCTTCTAAGAACTATTCTAGGGGAAAAGCTGAAATCCAAAGCCTAAGATTTCTGAAGATAATCAATTTGATTGGATGAAAAGGGGCTTGGCAAAACTAAGTGGTGTTGTGGGTGGTTGTCGGAGGTATTGGATGGCTAGTGAGATGGATAGTTTCTATGGGTCCTGGGAAATTTAGATGCGCTTGAAGTATCAAAGAATCTTATTACACAATTAAAATAGCACTTGAACAAACTACAATGCCACCCTACAGAACTGACTTTGCAACTCTATCTCTCCAAAAGATTATAGCGAAAGAATACACATGAAAATCTAATATTTTTCTCATGATCACAAAACCTTGCTGCAACTTGGGGTGCAGTATTTGAACTTGGCCATCTGGGGACACCCACATAATCATTGTTGACATTGTCTGCCACATATACAGCAGCTTTGGATCAGACATCGTCCAGGAACTGTAAACGGAAGTTATTATAACAGGTAAGACTGTGCTTTGGTACACTTGTACCTTTTGCGTGATGGCACCGGCAAAGTCATCAAAAATGCCTGGGCACAAGAAACTGCACCAATAGGAAGGATTTGTGGCTGGATCTGTTTCCATAGCAACATCAGACTGCTGTGTTTGGTATTTCAATTGTTGAACTCTTGTCTCTTCCACAGTCTAACCTGCTAAAATAACAGCCTGTAAAGGTGCCTGCATGGTGTCTATTCTGACAACCTGTACCGTGGGAATTTTGGTTGGTAGTGTATTTTTGGATATATTGCGTGCGCGCTAATGCAGGTCCGATCCGAAAATATAGCTCTACACATGACATTGTTTCAAAACCAACACATGCTTCTAACGAAATATCTCCATGGTGACATTTTTTCTTCCGCCTAAGGAGTTTATTGTTTTAATACATACAGTGAATGTCATTGCCATATTCTGTCACATACTGCCTAGATTTTGGGTCATACTGCACTATCTCTTTTGTAACTGGCGCTTCGGAACTGCGGTTTGTGTTACCATGCCGCAGCTATGTGGCACAGTTTGCTTTTAATATATTCTGACTCGTATATTCCATCTCTCTCCCCCAAACCTTCCCAATTCTCTTCACTCTCGTGCCTCATACAAAATGCGCTTATTCATATATCTCGCTTTAGCCACTACGTGTGCAGCCGGCGACAACGGCGATGAATTCTCCAATAACTTATTCACAGATCTTGCGCCGTATGTCACATGACCGTCTTGTTCGTAAAAACACGCTTACAGTGCTCTAGATTACTCCAATTGTTCGGAGAACGTTTTGCTCAACAGTTCATGTCGCAGTCAATGAGTTGGGTTGATAGTCTCATTTTTGCGATGGCACCGTTGGGGATAATCACCGCCATTGTTGGTCAGATATATGCGTACGGTAGGGGATTAAACGCTAAAACAAGGTTCCTACTGTAGGTTCAATCAGAGTTGGCGGACCTTCGTGGCTGAGGGCTGCAATCGGTAGAGCGCAGGAAAACAAAGGGGCGGCTGAGATCGAGTTGATGTCTTCGACATCAAATGAAGGTACTTCTTTCGAACCGAGTCAGGGTCGTTCTGAGTTGATTGTTGTACGTAGTAAGCGAGTTGTGGAATGGCCAGGCAATTGTTAGAACGATGGGAAAGGTATGTCTTGTGTGCAGCCCAAAACAGTCGATTGGTAACAATATTAGCCGGAGATTCTTCAAGTCGTATATCGGGGCGACGCGGCGGACGGACCCGAATTCGGGCTCTATTCACTAGATGAATTGCAGCGTGTGGATACCGGTGAGGAGGAATGACACCCCCGAATTGTTGCGGAATTTTAACAACTCAAGAACAGATTCCAAGCCGTCACA
Source organism: Trichophaea hybrida (assembly GCA_015178995.1). Classification (NCBI taxonomy): domain Eukaryota; kingdom Fungi; phylum Ascomycota; class Pezizomycetes; order Pezizales; family Pyronemataceae; genus Trichophaea; species Trichophaea hybrida. The sequence continues at coordinate 38,909 of WHVE01000927.1, read as the reverse complement.
TCAGGTTGTTGACGGAAACAATAATTTGACTCAGGGATCCGGAGACATCGAGCTCCAACCGTCCCCTATATCTCACTCCCCCAAAACATTACGCGAACTGCGAAACTATGCGCCAAATATATCACTAAATAACAACGCGCCTCACGCTTGGAGTACATTTGAAATATGCATCTCTGCAGTTTTTGGGGTGTTTGTACAGACCGCGGTATTAATTGTTGCTGCGATGGCACAACGGCAGCATCTCGCCAAGGGCGGTGTTCCTGTAAAGGGGTACGCTTTACCGCTGACTACTATTGGCACATTGTTCCTGTCGATCGGAATGTTTTGCTGCGCGTCTGTCGTGGAGAAAGGGTCCAAGGAAAAAGCTTGGGGTATAGCGGGGTCTTCTCTGAAGACATCGAAAACTGAGCTCCGCATTTTGTGGTTGCAAAGACGCCACTTCGTCTCTGACCAGAGCTTTGACGCATTTGCAATCATCGCCCGCGGCCCAAGGGATAAAATCCTTACATCTCATCCCGCGCATACTGCACCTGATAACCTGACGGTTCAAGACCCCGGACTCACAACTCCATATCTACATTCTAAACGTTTCGAATACGCGGCAGTATTGGGTACCTTGATCGGTTTGTTTGGGTTCATACTCCAGTTCATCGGGTTACGAGCGAGCCATTGGAGTGTATCCGTCGCGCAATTAACCGCAACCTTTGTCATGACAGCTGTGCGCGCAATCATCCGTCGAGGTCTCATTCGTCGTCCACATCCAGTCCCCCTACTACCTGACCACGAGATTGACTGGTTGGCAACCAGGATTGCCGGGAATCCCGGTACCTTTTGGAAACACTTTAGTGATGGAGAAAAGCAAGGGGAGTTTTTGCAAGATATTCCATGGGCGATCAGAGCATGCACGAACAAACTTTCACGAGGGACCTGGGATGCAGATCCTGGCAGTCGCAATGATAAGGTTGTCGCCATACGTCAGAGATTGGGGAAACTGAGCAAATGGTCGAGACCAGCGGGAGACAGTGCAGTGTCAGTTGCGGCAGCGATTGAAGTCGTCATGAATACTCTATTCCCATTTTCGGAAATGGAATCTTTTACCTGCTTCCTTCCATGCCTTGTCGGAGAAGCCTTCATAACCATCAAGAAAACCGACGGCCTTTGGAAAGCCGATGCTACCCAGGTGGAAGCAATTCTATCACTCTGGCTATTCCACGTTCGAGAGGCGGAATCCGCTCAAAGAAATAATACGTCGTCAGATATTCAGCGAAAGAACGAAGACTGGCTGCGGGAAGGGAATTCATCTTTGAAGAAACCAAGCATACGAATATTGAGTTCCAACACCGAAAAAGCACGGCAGAATCTTGATTGGTGGATTTCCGGCACCGAGTCTCAAGTATTGAGTGTCAAGCAAGTACATGATAATGCACAAACCCAGGATACAAAAAGTACTAGGGTTTTCAATAGACACCGAGTTGTGGGGTTCTTATCATCAGAACAATCGGCAAGGCCCACAGGCCTCCAATGCTGTGGGGAAATGAGATTTCAAATACTGTCGGATGGATTTACTGGCCATGATCCTGGTAACGTTTCAGGGGAGAGCTACTTAGCAGTTATCTCTGATACTCCGCTCCCGCAGCTATTTGCCCAGCATATTTTCTCTGCCTTTGTATGGGCGATTGCAGAAAAGGTGGAACCTGTCAAGGGTGACACTGCACTGCACCAACAAGACCCTCAGAAATGGAAAACATTTAAGCTGGAGAATTCTACTCTGCGAACTATCACACAAGGAGTTCATCAAGCCGGCCTCGGAAGTATCTCAGACGTATATTCCTACATCATCCCTGCGTTTGGAGCAAACTCAAAACTCCCTGTGCCGATGGCGCTTGTGGAATCCATACGAAAACAAGGGAGATACCACGAATCACTGCAACAGCGGAAAGAAGCAGCAGTTATGTACACATGGTTATTTCGTACCTGTATACAATTTGGACTCCAAAGCCCTGTCGCCGTCAAAGCCACCGCATTATTGATGGAGAGCTTTCTACGTATTAACAACACTGTAGAGCTATCTCGAAATCAAACACGTGATCCCCAGAACCTGGTGCAGTTGCAGTCGGAATTATTAAAAGAATTGGAAACTGCGGATAAGGATGTTGTCGCTGTTGTTGCCGGGGTTTTTAAGATGCAGCAGCGTGATTGGGACGAGTCTACTTTGTGCAATCCCGACGACTTCACGTGTGGCTCTACCGAACATACCTTTCTTGAGCGCCACCCTGTGCATATACAAGTGCTTTCCCGCCGTCCAGTCGAGCTCTCCGACGATATTCACTGCACAGACCTTCTAAAACAAACAGCACTCCACTACGCCATCGCCCTGAGAGACAATTTCAATACAAAGCTATTATTGGACCGTGGTGCCGATCCCAAGTCCGGAGATCTCAACAATTGGACGCCATTGCATTACGCAGCCTGGTTTGGTGATGAGACAATGGTACGGGCACTTTTGCAACGGGGAGCAGTAATAGATGCACAAGGATGCGATGGCATGGCACCCTTGATCTGCGCTGCGAAAAGAGGATGTGACAAGGTTGTCACGACATTGGTTCATGGTGGTGCAAATGTTTTCATCCGCGATAACTCGCAGCAATCGGCGTTGCATTGGGCCGCATATTGCGGATATGGGGTTGTAGTGACGCAGCTCTTAAATGCGGGCGCAGCTATCAATTCACGAGATGATCATGAGAGGACTCCCTTACACCTTTCGGCTATGGCGGGAAGGGTTTGCGCTACGTTGCGGCTACTTATTGCAGGTGCGGATATTAGTGCGGAAGATACCAACAGGGACAGTGCACAAGGGTTAGCAGAGCGTAACAGGCATAAGGCTGTGGAGATGATATTTGTCGAGCACGCGAAGGGAAGTCCAAATTACGGGGGAAGCAATGGATGGTTGGCATGGGCGGCACAGACAGGACAGGATAGGGTGGTGCAGACTCTTCTGGGATGGCCCAAGGTAAATATTAACTCACGAACGGATCACGGACGAACCCCGTTGTCTTGGGCAGCCGAGATGGGGCATGAGAAGGTGGTACATACGCTCTTGGAACAGCCAGACATCGACGTTAATTCCTTGGACACCCTGGAAGCACATGGAGAATCACCGCTGTCATTTGCGGCAGCGAAAGGGCATGTCAAGGTTGTACAGGCGCTCTTGGAACGGTCAGACATCGTCGTTAATACCTACAACGATAAAGGGCAAACACCCTTTATGTGCGCTGCTAGCAATGGGCAAGAGGAGGTTGTGCGGATTCTTTGGCGGCGGCCAGAAGTTGATATCAATGACCAAAGAGGAAGGTTTGAATCCGCATTATCGTGGGCGGCTGGAGGTGGGCATGAGCATGTTGTGAGGGCACTTCTGGAGTGGCCAGACATCAACATCCACGTGAAGTTACAGAGTCAAGAAACCCTTTTGGAGTGGGCAGCGGAGAATGGGCATGAGCGTGTTCTATGTGCGCTGCTGGAGCGTCCAGGGGTCAACATTAATTTGTACAATATCCATGGTCAGACCCTGTTGGCGCTGGCGGCATGTAATGGACACGATAACGTGGTGCGTATACTATTGGAGAGACCCGAGGTCAATCTGAACGTCAAGGTCAACTATGGACAATCACCACTATCGTATGCGGCGATGAATGGCCATGAGAATGTTGTGCGGAGACTACTGCAAAGGTGTGACGTCGACATCAACGCCGTCGATCAAAAAAGGGACAAGAGAACACCATTGTCATGGGCAGCTGGTGGGGGGCATGTGTTAGTGGTGCAGGCGCTTCTAGAGCAGCAAGATGTTGAAATTGATGTCAGAGACAAATTGACAGGGCGATCACCTCTGTTGTGGGCTGCCGAGAAGGGCCATGAAATGGTGGTGCAGCTGCTTCTGAGGCACGAAGGCGTCGATATCAACGCCAAGGACTTAAGCGGTAGATCATCATTGTCGTATGCGTCTGGGAATGGGCATGAGATGGTAGTACGGGCACTCTTGGAGCGGCCCGACATTGAGATCAAGTCGGAATGTAGAGAGAGTAGGACACCACTATTGTGGGCAGAACAGAATAAACACGGGGGGGTTGTGCAAATATTGAAAGATGCACTTTAGTGGTGGAATGATGAACAATTAATTGGGCCGTGATATTGAATCGGCCTTTTTTTCTTTTTTTTTTTTAAATCGTTCTACTAAGGGCCTATAAGTATTAGCTATGGAGTAAATCTAAATAAACATCAACAGACCACGCATAAATATATTGCTGATAGAGCTGGATAATTGTCGGAACGGGTGCGTATTGGGAACGGACGTGGACGTATCCCCTCCACTGGTATTTTGCGCCGAAAAAGAGAGGGTTATAGAATTCTGTCTCTATCCTAATATATATTACTGGTCTGTGAAACTTCGCCTCATGATGACTTCACTCATCCGCCAACCGCTTATAGATAGTGGAGTGTCTAGTAGCCAAACTGTAAGGGTTGCCCTTGATATCACTCGTATTTCCTCTCTCACTATGTGTTGCATAAATAGACCTGACCGATGACGGAGCTGACTGTAAGCCGTAGGGCACAAGGCACACTACTCTCTTGTATATAGTTCGAGTCTTTTCTCCTTCTCTCTCTCTTTACACTTAGTATCTTAATCTATACACACGGTTCTCCCCTCATTATTGCAACACTATGTGTTGAAATAGTGATGCTAGAGAAGCTTAATTGTATGCTATCTAAGAGGGCCATAAGGCCTTTTATATGAGAGTACAAGTACAGCAGAATGCTATCAGCCAGAATCAGAGTCAACAGTCATCTCCAGCCATATGAGACATCACCGTCTCTGGCCTGTCATCTCCAGCCATACAAGACACTATCTCTGGCCATACAAGACACCATCATCTCCAGCCATTCAAGACACCATCAATGGCCATATGAGGCACATCTTCAGCTGAGGCCTGTATATACAATACTTCCCCCTCTTGCTGTACTCCATGGAGCAAGAAATAAAATGAAATAAAACAAAATGAATCTCATAGTAGCCTCCTTAAAACCCTGCGATCATGAGTAGGGAAAGAGTACTGCCATAGCCTGAAGATAGCCATCAATAGAAAAACAAAGAAATCCGCATACCCAAAAGAAAAGTAAAACAACCTCAAATCCAACCTTAAATGAACCTCTATTACCATAGCCCAATCATCTTTATAAATTTCTCATACTTATCCTTCAACAAGGCCTTCATTAGTATATCTGCCACATTCTCATTTGTATGCATATAGGAGTAGTCAACTATCTTGTGGGTATGGAGATCTCAACTATTGAGATAGCAAATGTCGATGTGCTTCGTGTGAGCCTTTATAATCCCAGTTGTGATATGACTAAGTATGCCTTGATTGTTGCAATTAGTGTTAGCAACGGTTCCGGGTTACCCGGGTTGGAACCGGAACTGAGGCGCCGGTTCCAGTTCTGGAACCATACTAAACCCGAACTGCCACTAATTTCCGGTTGCAAACTCGGAACCGAACCGAAACCCACTGGGTTTTGGCCAGGTTTCACCTGCAGCAGAGCCTCATTTTTCATTGGTCCCAATAATGGCATATTTTCTGCTCCAATTAAGTAATTGAGTTCTGATTGGATCGTGACATGTTATATACGTAGATTATGCAGTTTTTGACGCTCTTTCACCTCCCGCTCTCCGATTTGCAATCCGATTAGTATTCATTGAGTTGCTGTGAAATAACGCCGAAAATGCGGCCAAAATCAAGTGTTTTTCGCAGCGACTCAACGAATACTAATCGGATCGGAAATCGGAGAGCGGGAGCTGAAAGAGCATCAAAAACTGCATAATCTACGTATATAATATGTCGCGATCCAATCAGAACTCAATTACTTAATTGGATGGACCAACACCCCCGAGATACCCAACAGACAATACAGCGGTACCGGTTTCCTACAAACAGGAAAAACCCTGTTCCAGAAGGAGATCAACCGTTATTTGAGTTATGGTGGGATTCTGCGCAACTTTCGGCAAAATCCGCTTCTCGGTTGAAGCGATTATTTGGCGGCATTAGGTATCATTTCACTGTCCCTCAATTTTATACCCGGACTGACGGAGTAGATTATCCTCCGGCTGATCACCTTGTGTGGGTGTTTCCATCTCGTCAGATCACAGTCAGACAGGCTGAGCGAAACTGGATCATGTTAATGTACACGGGCTGAACGTTCTTGTTTTGCAGATTTTTTTTGATAACAAATGCGATATTTCATGGAGTTTGCGAGCAGTACGTTTTGTAGTGGATCGAGTAATGCATGATGTACTAATTGTTTGGAAAACGTTCATTCTGTCAAGTATCCTTTCATACCTATTTAGCCATTTCCATGACGCACATCTAACTCTTCATACGCAGCTTCTAAATCCATCCAATTTTCATCCTTTATCACCACATGTACCGCACTGTTCTCATGCATAAACTATTGCCAGATGGTGCGTATCATTGTACCACATCCACATTGGCCTTAAGTACCACACCGTCGAATCAAACAATCCATGCACATCCGTAGACGACATTTTGCCGGTGACGAGGATCCAAGGCGCATATTGGAGTTCAGCGGCGCGGTCGATCGCTAGAACGGGCCGGCTTCATGAATAATGTGGTTGATCTCAAGCGGGTTCGCCTTCTCCGAGATATAGCAGGTGGTATTTTAGCCCGACAAGCAACTGATGGATATTCTAGGCGCCGACCTAGTTCATTGCACGCAAGTAATGCTGGAGGGCGGGAAATTCGTTGCTGCGGCTGCTGTGGAGCTCCGGGAGGACTCGAGATTCGATTCGAAGTGCTACGCTGCCCGTTGATCGAGTGGCTACAAATACGTCGATGATCGGGGAAGTGGAGGAACGATCGCTCGGTACGTGAAGATGGCGTGCGCAAGGCTGATGCATGATATAAATTCGGATATGACTCTAGATAGAGAGGGGGGGATACATCTATGGTGATGGCTACGGCTGAGCTCATGAGACGGCGGTAAATTCCGCAGAGTTCCCATTGGTAGGTTGGCTTTGAACGTTCTAGATACATGAAATCTATAAAAGAGAGCCAAATCAAATTTTCGATGAAATATAATACTAAAAAAGGTGTGCCCACCCGCCGACTGTAGTTAACGTTGTATCTGCGTTGATTTCGTGTACACGTGGGGTTCTGTTTCATCGCGATCTGCACGCGAGCGGATCTAACCGAACACAACCAAATCTAATCTAATCATAATCATCTCCGTCTCCTGTCGATCGTCTGTATCTTATGCGCACGCGTCATAAGACAAAGCATAATCTTTCAAGTTACCTTCTGGTTAGCTGACGTCTGTACAAATCATTTTACTTCTCGCACAATGTGAGCAAATATTGATGAGAAAGGAGTCTCCCAGTATCAATGACATCATACCCATTCGCAATTGTACTCGGACCGGATGATTGAAGGTCGTCCTCCTGGTTGTGCATACTGGCATTGGCTACTATCTGAAGTTCGACTTTGGGCGCAATCCACTCCGGTGTATGCATGCGAGGATATGATGCATCTCTGGCTAGTATTCATACACTCCTGCCTACAGCACTGTGTAACTCTGGCAATCACCTGCATATTTCCCAGTTTTCCTAGTAAATACTCTGAGAGCGCTGAAACAACGCCACCAAGTTCAATGGGTGATAATCTACAAAAAACAGGTTTGTACATATGAACCGCTCGGCAAGACCCCGTCTCTTCGTGTCGGAATATTAACATACCTTCGATAGGTACGTGAGCTGTGAGTTCTGAAATTTTGTCTTCACTGGTAGATTAATTAACAAAATATTGACCGAACCCTAGGTTCGGTGGATGTTATGCAGATGGGTACTCGGTAGTTTGTACAAAGTCGTGAGCTCGATTATCTCTAACGCTAATCTACTAGTTCATGAGTTTAATCTGCAGATCTGACGACATCCGCCACTAGACCTAACAATTGCAATCTCTCTAGCTCTTACATTACGTTAACTACGCTACCGACTATATTTTCTATGGTGACGCTCAAGATTGCTAGTATTCAACAATCTGTTGGAAGAAGTTTGGAAGCCTGAAATTGATTGACTTGCCATACCGCCTGTTATCGGATAACGTTTTCATATCTATCTGTTCACAGACACTATCCCTTCATTTGGATAAGCTTTGTAATCCATAAGCCAGCGTCAATTAGAGAAGGATTCTAAATCTTCCCAAGTGAGAAATAACTGACAGATTGCTAGAAATAATCAGCGGGGACTTCTCAGAGTTTGGGGACACACTTAGTCAGCTATGCCAGAACGACGCCAGCGTGAATGAATATTTTATTGTGTCCATCATAGGTCCTTAGCCTTGATGCGAGAATCATTGAAAACAAGACAAAACCCACCAGAATGGAGACAGACATTTCCGTCGCCAGGTCGATCAGAGTCAGCCTCAAAAGGCTAGTTCATAGCTCGAGATTTAGTGTTTATGGATTCATAAGAACTCTTTGGACCACGATATGTTCATGAAAAACGAATAAAGGCGGATGTGGTGAATGTAAGTGTATCTTTCTGGAGTACGTCCACCAGCCCGTGGGTGTTGCACTCCCGCTTTCGTTTTTTGAAATTCTGAAAATCCATCAAGTTTACCACACCCTTTCTTTAGATATGTTCCGACCCATATGCCAAATTTTCCCATTGGCCAATATTGGCAAAGTGGTCAACCTTTTGGTCTACAGGTCAACCTATTGGCCAACGGGAAGATTTGGCATTTGGGTCAACCTACTGGCAAAGTGATCGGCCGGTGTACATATTTATCAGCCCTGTTAGCTAGTGGTGCACTTGGTCAAATAGAAGCCAGCCCAGGGTAGCCGGCTGGTAGCTACCATAGTCCTGCTTGTCAGCATGGCCTCTATATGAAAATTCTTTGATCTGGAAGGGCCTGGAATGCTAGTAGAGTTGTGAATGTGGGAGCAGAAGTGGAAGCCAAGGTAATCATTGTTGTAGATGAGAAAATTTCTAGTAGAATTGGAGGCAGAAGATAGGTAGGATAGTCATGGTGATGTAGAAGTTAAACAAAAGAAAAACCATGGTGGTTCACTGTGCCTCCCCAACCTGCTACTTGGCACCTTGGTTAGTGCCCTTAGTTCGTGTATAGGTTGACCTATTCACCAAGTTGATGAATTGGCATAGTGGCCGACCTGTTGGCCAATGGGAAGATTTGGTGTATGGGTTGGAACATATATGTATTCATTAATGGTGCAGGGCCACACTTGACAACGGGGGTCGCCTGCGGGGAAGGGTCTCCGGGCATGTGCGTGTGGTATCGCTCGGTGGGATTTCGTGCACTGTTACATATATACAAGGACCTGATACAAGCTGGCTGTCACCGGGGCTAATGTCTCCTGTATATATATCTAGTCTTTCTCTCCTCTCTCTGTGATTTAGTCTATACATGGTTCTCCCATATCATAATACACTCATAGTCAGAATTTGAACCAGATATCCTGCACCATTACCAGCTACACCTACCCTAGGGCCTGGTGTGCTAGCAAATCCTTCAAGCTTAGGCCTATGTGGATCGCTCCATCTACTAGTAATCTCATTGGGAGGGTAGGTGATCGGGTTGGTGAACTAAGGTTGTGGCAGGAAGAATTTAGAAGTTAGGTGAGCACTTGAAACGAGTAACTGGGACTGAAGGAAATAGAAGCAGCTGGTTTCAGCATATAGTAATGTTGAAAATTATGGCAATTCGGGACGTTTGCGAGTCATGAGAATGATGCCGTACCCAGCACAATATCAAATCTCCGCATCTTATCTTATCATCGTCTGTCTCCGAATCTTATCTTTTCACTGTATAATCACCATATCGACATTTATAATTGGAAGAAACCCAACTCAACAGTACAGCCAGTCGATGAGGAAGTATGAGAGGAGATAGGCATACAGTCGACAAGGACGTTGATTGATGACCAGGTTGAGTACGTATATGACTTTTTTAGATCCTCCAATATGATACCAAAACCTATATCCTTGAATCTGCTCCCTGATTGCTCCCGGATGCGAAAGTCAATGAAAGCCGGCGGAGCATGTTGATGGTAGGTGGACCAATAGCAATAACTGGAATTCTGACGGCAGATTGTGTTCTATGGCAAATGCGCGATAAGTCTTCACGGTCGCAACAAATATCGAGAAATCTGTAGGTACGATTCATCCAATATCTTGAGGGACTAACACATCTGACTGACATTGGAGCGGGAAATTGAATTGGCAGCGCCTCAAAACACGAACTGAGCTCTAATCATCTTGGTACAGTGATCTCAATTGCCCAGTTCAGCCTGTGAAAGCTTCAAAACTACACTAGCTAAGCAGTTTCGCCACATGGCGGAATTGAACTAAAATGGGCTGCCCTGAAACTGCTTGAGCTGCTCCTGTAGAGCTTTAGTACTTTGCTTGCTAGAAACCCGCAAAAACCCTGTAGCTCTCTGGCATAAACTGAGATTCCATCAACAAAAGACCTCATGGTAACAAATGCCCAATAAAAACCAAAATGTTACATATTTCCTCTCCTTCACTCAGCTGCTTTTGCGCCAAATGACGAATTATTGTACGACTAGTGAGTTGAAAGCCCACTAGTCAACTATATTTTTGTCAGGATGACTTCATCCCCGCGAACCTAATCTGAGCTACAACCTACCGGCCTGAACTAATTCCAAGCGGCTCTTTGGTTTTGAAATTGCCATAGAGCTGTCTCCGGGCTGAACTGCCCGCGGCTGCTCGGCTACTAGCTCGGCTGGGCTATTGAGATCACTGTCTTGGTAAAACCAGTATTCTTTTGGGTGAAGATCTTGTGGTGCTGTTTTTTAGTATTTTTGACATTCTTTCATTAATAGCTATGTCTTTACGACAAGGAATGAAGTATCAAACGAAGAAATTATGTGCATCTCCGAGTTATTAACCGTGAAGTGGCATTGGCAACCTTGTGTAACGACTGATCCAATCTCCAAGGATATGATTTTACCCCGCACCATTATCCTCAGGCTCGGACAATCTTTTCACCGGACGCACTCTTTTGGATGAAGTAGAGGGTGGGTAATCATCGTTTGTGATTAGCCCAAAACCAGCAAAATGGAAGGCTGATTGAAATATGCGGTAACTGCAGGGAGGCATTTAAGGAGCTTGGAGTTCTTGGTTCTTGTAAAGACGCCTGAAACACGGAATCACGATCCAATGCAAGCTGCAGATGATACTAGGCGGTGAGAACCCCACACATTAGATTTGTTGGGAAACATAGCCCTTTTATCGTCGTCAGCATTGGATGTACTTGTTTATACTTTACTCCACCATAGAAGGTTCCGAGAAACTGCCTTGGCATAAGTTGGATTGCAGGCGCCGGAGAGTATAGCCGTGCATGGTTTACCTAGATGTTAGAGCGGGGTGGGTTCGTTATCCGTCAAACCAACAGTTTTTGGCGAGTTTGTCAATGCTCCAAGTACGTACAACCCAAGCATGCTTCTAAATATTTTTAACAGCCCATTTCATACAGTAGACTCACGGTAAATACCGACGCCAGATGATAAAATGATCCCCTGTATATATGACAAGATGTTAGAACTTTGCCATATAAGTAATCCTGAATGCATACTATTTGTCACCAATCATTGGATTTGTTAACAAGCGTCTGTGTCCTTGCTGACAGTTGAATAACTCTAGCACCAAGCTTTCAAGTCAACCAAACAGATACTTTCTAACTCTCAGTGTGTGTTTTAGAACAAGATCTGCGATAAGCATGCGTATATCGTCTATTAGTCACTTGAGGCTACCCATATCCAATGTGTCTATGTACCAGATCAGGATTCTAAATATGTCCCACCTACGCTCTCAGTTTGTGGTTGATCATTCATGGCATACTACCATGAGGTACGCTAATTAAAGATGGCACTTTGACCCCTAAGGAAAGTAACACAGCTCCCTTTAAACTTCATATCTCACATGGGAGTGATCAAAAAAAGTCGAACTGAGACGAAGAAATATCGCCAGGTACAGTACGTGGGTACAGAAGAGACGAAAGAGAGAAGTAAAAACAACATATATACACTTGATGCTACCGTGCGAAGCCTAAAACTCTAAGAACGCGAAGATCAGCCTTTAGTTGCGGTCAACGGATGATGAAAATGATGGTACGAACATACGTTCAGAGCAGCATTTTACAAGGCCCCTCACTCAGTGTACTTGTTAAACGCCTATGAACGGTCCCAATTCGGCCTGCCGCTCATCCGGGGGTTGTCCAACTTCCCTAGCATAGGATACTACAAACTCCCACAACGATTTTGCCAGCGACTGTAGTCGGAATGCCGCAGCAATTCCTATGACGATTAGAAATGGAAGGTATATGTATAGAAGCTGCGGCTGAAGTCCGACCACGAGTACAGAGAATGCTATTGTTCCAAAGACACAGCATAGATAGAGAAGGAAGTTGCTAGGTGGATTAGCATTCTGTCACTGGAAAGATAGGCAATTGCAGTTGTTACTTAGAAACATTCCCAGACGAGTCCATATTAACTTTCACCAAGAAACCACATCCAGTCAGCCAAACGGCCCACACCCTATGTTCATCAGTCTGGAATCTGGATGGAAGGGAAATGCTGCTGTGCTTTGCTTACAATAACAACGCCCACATGGCGAGTTTATTCTGCTGCATCACCATACCAATTGGTATACATAATATTGCTGAGGCGGTCATGATCTAAAAGGGGTGAAATGGATGCGAAGGGTTTAAACATAAATAAAGCCTGGTCATACGGCCCCGTACGCCTTCATTCACACTGCCGGAAGTGAAATGGGGGCGATCTTGGTGGGACTGCATCCTACTCACAATATCGATTGCTGGGTTGTCCGTCACTGCTTGTAGGGTGTCATTTCTTACTCCCTCTGTCGCAATATCGTCCGTAGATTCTGAACGGTGTAATAAGAGGCCCCTCGGTTGACTGGATGGATCCACAGGTTGTCTCCAATCCATCACGACATGTAAGTTGCTTAGAACCGGAGGATGAAGATTTTGATCGACGTCAGCGGCGATGATATCCTGCCTTTCGAACATTCACATATTTAGCTGAACAGTCATGAGCCATAATAGTTGAAAGAAAAAATTAAAACAGCGCAAAACTTATCAGGTATCTACCTCACCACAGTATAAATTTACCTTACGGTGGTAGCTAGCGTTGAGCTGGATATCACGATGGCCCAAATGAGTACTCGCGGTCCCAAGACCAGACAAAGAATCCCAGTAACAATAAAGTTCAATAAAGTATAGGAATAAATTATAGTCTTTTTAGGTCCGGGTAAGCCGTGAAAATGAAGTTTGAGGAGAGGAGTTGATGCCGTAGCTATCTCTGGGGGAAAGGAGATGGGGTAGTTTGGTGTATTCAAGAGATGCTCGCTGAATACAGTTTACAGAGCCATCGAACTTGAGGCCAACACAGAACCACCTTTGAAGACAAGCCGGGAGAATCCATCGCGGTTTTTATTGGCTAGTATAAATTTAGGATAAATTTCTACCAATCATTATACGGTGCTGCAGCAATTATGCGTCCAGCCTTCTCTACCTGATGAGTTATTAAAATCATTATCTATCGGAACTGCCCGGGGTGTACACTGTGAGGCTGACTAGACCTGACCCCATCATTTCATCCCGAATACAACGCCTCGCTTCAATAATCACCACATCACGTATCGATATTAGCCTCTTTATCTACATCTGCCGTACTAACATTAACATCGACAATCCAAACCCAAGCTAAGCGTCAGATTGAAATGGACATTGATACCGCCGACAAACAACTTCGCGCAAGATCCAGAAAGACGGGAAAATGTGAGTTCACCTTCTGCTGGTCACTGTTTTATATCACTGAATATTGATTACGGATTTATGGTAGTTATCTTACTACAACTGCACTTGATGGAAGTCGCATACATCGCCAGTGCGTTTGCGAGCAGCGCGATTATGTCTGCAAGCATCGTCACCATGGACCTCGGAAATCATAGCGAGTGTATCCGGCGGCTTGCTCTTGTAAGAGCCATACCCTTCCACAGGGAAATTTATACCTGTTGATCATCGGCCAGTGGATTTTGCTGTCGTTCTTTACCGCTACCTCCGGCGTCAACAGATCGGCTGTACTGATCTTTTGTCCGCTTCTCCTCTGTGTTGTATCGACGACAGTATACACGTTCACTCTTCAAAATATATTTTCCAAGTCTCCGATTCGTACTTCAACAGCTTTTCTATTGGCGCTAGCTACAGTATTCGGTTTTCCACGATGGTTTACTGTTAACACAAACGAACTTTTCTACGTCTTTCTCCCGGCGGGATTCAATATTGCCATATTGAGTGGTTACATCGTCTCTAAGGTCTGGCAGGGTTTTCAGGGCACGGATGCATCCTGGCATGCGAAACAATCGTCGTGCACCTCGAATGAAATCAGCAGCGAACAATTACCGGCAGCGGCATCAGACAATAAGTTCGAGTACGAGAAGGAACAGTTGTACGCCTTGAAAGAAGTCCGCATCGAACCAGAGATTCATAATCAGATAGCAGTAGCTAATCAGCTCGAGTATGGATGCGATCCGTTGGACCAAATCTGCGTCGAAACTGCGATTAACATTTCCGAAGCAGAACCTGACAATCAAATCAACCATGGAAAAACACAGATGTGTGCATCGAACGAACTCTATCAGGCGGCAGCTGAAAAGATCGAACTTGGGCAAGGAAAGGAAGTTCTAGATACGTTGAACAAAATTCACATCGAACCAACTGTTCAAGCTGCAGAAGCAACAAATAATGAGTTGAGGAATTGCGAGGAACCGTCATGTGTGTTTAGCGAAACCCATATAGAACCAGCGGTCCAGACGGCAGCAACAAAGATTAAACTTGGCTATGGAAATGAACCACCGTATGCGCTGAACGAAACCTACGAACCAGAGGCCCAGGTTTCGAAAGTAGACAATACTGAAGTCGGGCATGAAAGGGAGCAGCCGACCAAATTGAGCAAAACTCGAATCGAACCTGCGGTCCAAGCTCCGGAAGTAGCAGATGTTAAGTTTCAGCATGAATGGGAACAGTTGTGGGCGTGGAGAGAAACCGGAATCGCGCCGGCGGCTCAGACTAATGAAGAAGCGAATAGGTAAACAGTAATTCGTTACTCACCCACGAGAACTTGTGGCAGGAACGGCTAACTTTGTTCAGTAACCGGGACAACCACATTAACCGGGACAACCACAGCCTTCGAGCGACCTTTGACGAATCTCGTCCGACTATCTGCGACGCATTCCGAGACCAGCTCAGAGCGGTAAAGGTGCAAATCAAGAACCACCATTTATGGTGCTCGAACAAATCAGTTTATCCCAAGGAAGAAGTTAACAAGATCCTCACGAGAGACAACATCAAACAGCTCTTGGATTGCGACTGTGGTTGGTGTCGCTGCGATGGTAGCCAAGTGTTGTCTGTCGAGACAGTCACCAAAATATATTCACAATACCGGCTTGCCTTGGCGACTTTGTTATCCGTGGGCTATCCTCGTCTTATCGTGGACTTTGTGAAGAGAGGATATACCGATGAGAGAGTCCTGAAGAAGCTTCTACGTCAGTCTGCGGAATCATGGCAGTCGTGGGATGGATATTTTGATTTTTTTCAACGAGCCATGACGCCACAAGCTTTAAAACTAGCTTTTCAGAGTGCACAACACGAATTCTTTCTTCCCAACTTGAGAGCAGCAAATGGCATGCCATTTCCCAAGGACGTTAATCTACCATTCCACTTGGAAAGGGAGATATGTAGCGGAAGGGGTGAAATACTTTACCAGGCCAAGCTTCTTGATGGATACCATGACTTAGAATCCTCCGTAAGTACACTAGTCATTTTGCCCACATGTATACTCACTACGGGACACAGGGACACGTGGCGGTCAAGATTCAACAAAGACACGAATCAGTTTGGTTTCGTCTTTCGGCAAACAGTACTGTTAACCTTAAATTTCTAACAAACGATGTGCCAACATTAGCAAAGTTTGACCATGACTTTTACACCGTGACAATCATGCCTCTCATCCATATTGTCACAAATTACGCAAAAATCTGCTCTGTACTAGACAAGCTAGACAGTGCACCAACGGATATGGCTAACTATAATTTCGATATCAGGTGAGGTTCGAAACTTTTTGAACGAAGAGAATGATTCTGATTTCATTGCTATAGAGCAATGACAATACTTAGCAACATCAAAATCTGGCTCGAATCGACCCAAGTCAAACAAATAGCGAACACAGATCCCGACCCCTCAACCCAGAATTGGCGGCGATTCTTGGGATATTATCAGTATGTCCGACCGTTCGCAACCCTACTTGACACATCGTCCAATTTCACCGAACTTCCGGTGTGGCAAAACGGAGGTCCAAGCACTATCAAAATATTTCTCTTTCCTCGCAAAATCAGAAGAGGCCACAAATTAGTATATGACATCCGGGAGAATGGGAAAGTGGAAGGAGCGGTGTTGTGGCCAAATCTCAATGCCCATCGAGGTAACCACCGCGACAACTCGATTTCGCTAGTTCCCTTGGGAGTATCCCACCTGTATTGGATCTGGAGAAGACGAAGTCCACCCTTGTTGTGCCACAACGATCCGATTTTCTCCAATTCACTTAGAAGTATCCAAATTTTACTGGATCTAGAGAAATCGAAATTTTTGTGCATTCAAGAAAGGAAGGTTGTGCTATGGGTCCTGTTAGATGAAGATATACAACCGCTTTCGCCGGATAACACCTTAAAACCTGAAGTTGAGGTATTTATATCCAGCCGCTTTCAAGTATAGTAATGCTTCTAAGTCGGTATATAGGAGTTCCTAGATTCCTTCAACACCATGAACCTGAATGAGCTGGCATGTGAGGTTGTTTAGCATATATTTGCGTTTTGGCAGTTCGGCGGGGAAGTAGCGGGAAAGGATGGAGTGGCGGTGGAAATTCTCATGCATATGATATTAAGTCAGCGTAGTGGGTTTATGAATCATTTCCTTTGTTTCGTTGGAACATTTCGTTGGAACGTTTCGTTGTGCTTAAAGTTCTGAAGTTCATCTATGCCGCATGATCTCAAATGCACACACACTATTCTTATAATTATCATACAAAACTGATCCTAAGATAACCTCAAATTGTCTTGTAAATAATGCCCAATGTATCATGCCTAAACACCTATCCCGACCCGGAATAACAATATTTCTGCGCAGGAGGTTCTAGATCGCTTAATAGACACTATGTAAATCCATTCTGTGTTACTCCATCTCCAAATCGATATCGACACAGCCAGACCGCAGCCGTGGGATTGCGTGAGAAGGACTCTCGCCAATGCTGCACCTCCTTATCTTTATTTCCTATATCTTAGACGTGCCGGATCTGGGGTAGATACATTACAGCCCGATTTCTGGGGACTCCCGGCGATGGGTTCGTCTAACTCGATATCCCCAGGTGTAGTAAGTTTATCTTTTCGTTTGGTGTGTGTCATTGTCCTGCCGTTGACCCCCATTTTTTCAAGGTTGACCTCGGATCAGGTAGGGATACCCGCTGAACTTAAGCATATCAATAAGCGGAGGAAAAGAAACCAACAGGGATTGCCTTAGTAACTACGAGTGAAGCGGCAAAAGCTCAAATTTGAAATCTGGCGTCCTCGGCGTCCGAATTGTAATTTGGAGAGGCAACTTCGGTGATGGTGCCGTCCTAAGCCCCTTGGAACAGGATGACATAGAGGGTGAGATCCCCGTGCCTGGATGGCTGACCATCTCCATGTGACGGTGCAGATTGAGATTGACAAATGTGAAGAAGTAGAGGACGTGTACGCGTAGATGAATTGGTGAGGGACTCGTGCCATATGTGCTTCCTTGGATAGGCTGCGGCATTTTATAAATGTGTAGGAGGAATGGGAGACGAGGCGTGGTCTGTGTTGAACAGGTAGAGCGGTCCGTGATCGGGGAAGCGAAAGGACGGAAGTATTCAGAATTCCGGAGTCACAATATTACCTATCATCACTAGATAACTGTAAGGAGAACCTCACAGTCGCCTCTCTCCGAACCGTCAGTACCACGACCCTGCGTCAAGCGATCAGTTAACACTACGCTGGGGAAGATAAGCGACTTTGCCGGCGAGAAAGATGAAGTTCCGACATGCATCGTCTGCGGAGATGAATCATCATAGTAGCTGAATGATGTGGACAGTCTAAGGAGGGCTGGCTTTGCGCTGAGAGAAAAGAACGGAGGGATATCCTTGAAGTAAGTTCTTTCGCAGGTGACACGGATGTTGCAGTGGGACCCGTGTTGTGCGAGCCCCCGCAGTTTTTTGACCGACCGATGCGCGGATCAGGAGCTCGGGATAATGCATGGCTTTTTGGTTGAGGGTGTCCAGGACGGATGATCGCCGAGGCGTGTGAAAGCGGTATGAAATCGCTCGGCAGAAGTCTGATATGCGTGTTGTGAATTTGGTTATGATGAATTTGAATCGGGGAGGTTGAACATCGGATAAGCTGGGTGATCATGAGGCTGAGAACCCAGTTCTGCTAAGCGCCTAGACTTGCCGTTTTCGCGTTGGTGTGATATCTAATTCCAATTTAAAATATATTCGATAAAGTTCAAAATCAAATACTCAAGAAGAGTATGGTTGCAAGACGTATGCATTCCCGTAGACTGTATCAGTTTGGTTGAGGCATGACGTATTTGACCCGGGATGCGAATCTAGCCGATATCTAATCTAGTCTAATTACATCCATCTCTATCATTAATTTCACTCGTCCTTGCCTGACGGCGAGAGCAAATACTGAAGTGTTTGCGAGAAAATGGAACAGGGCCCATTGAAACGACAGTCCATTTCTTGATTCTGTATTTATCATAATTACGGATGCCCAATACTCTAGTTCTCTTAGTTTTCGCGACAGTGCATTGTGGTACACCATTTTTATCCTGGAAAGGATGAGGTTTTAGATATAGCTCATTAGCAAGCACGGAATTCTTGACATAGTCCGGAACGGTCGTCAAGGTCGAGACATTCACATGCCGTTCGTCATATATCATCACTCGGTAGAATTGCGGATCAGTGATTTACAGAGTTGCTTAAACATAAAATGAAACTGTTGTTATTCCAACTCAAATACGGTACTCTCTCTGATTGTAAAATTGCGCGGTCTTAACTTTATATGCGGTCATTATTCATTTCAAAGCTTAGTTTAACCAAGCTGGACTCGAATTTGTTAACTTTATCGCTAGACTCAAACCTTGATCCCTAAGAGGGTACTAGTGAACGAGCTTTATTATAGCAATAGATCAGCCAAATTACTCGTCGCACGGTGGTTTGATCCGTCCTCTGCAGTTCGTTGAAACCAGCTGGGCGGTAATGTTACTGCTTCCATCAGCGTGCTGCGGTTCGACATGGTAGCTCTTTTTGGGTGAATACATGTGATATTTATATATTTTGGAAATGGTACCTCGAGCTAGGTAGGAAACTCGGAGGTCAATCCCTCCGAGTTATGTTGAGAAACACATGCGGACTTCCGCTAGAACTTAAGAACCTGATTCGAAGGCGGATAAACAACTCACAAAGTAATGATCCACGATAAATAATACAAAGTAGCAAAAGAAATGTAGTTTGAGATACCGTGCTCATAATCGTGGGTTCACAAACGACCATAAAAGTATGCTCACAAATTTGCCAGTGACATTTATGATGTCTTATTCTAACCCAATGCTTCCAAACCGAGTTTTTCCATTCCCAAATAACTCTCCGGTAACGTCTGCCATTGCTTGTCAGGATATACAAAATGTTCAGGTTAAATCCAATGAACTGTTTGGTCGTGGCACATCTCCGATTTGATGCCTTTTTGGTTCTCCAGTAACTATATATTTCCTCATTTTTTTGGCATTGTTTAAACTTGAATACGTGTTGAAAATGATGACATTATGCGGGCTTAGAGTAATCGGAGCACTTTTTTCGATACAACTAATTCGTAAAAGGTCTGTCTTATCCTACGGATGTGTGGACTAGTGACAGATGATGATGCCGAGGTTGAACTTTGTGATCATGGCGATATGATTAGATGGATTAGATTATAACTGGCTAGATCCGAGCTAGCGTCGTCGGAAGCTCGAACCTAATTGAGACGTCGATACTTATTTAAAAGTGTTCATTGCAATCAATACATTGAACTACGCGAAGACAGTCAAGGTTTTGTGGGTATTTCAGTACTCGAGTTACGTTTTCGAGTTTTGTACTCTCGTCTTAAATTCGTTGACCCGAAAAATTCGCTGTTCGCCAAAAGAGGCGGAACTCACCAAGTGCATATGATCTCATACCATCAAAATTTTGCATTCGATCAGAAATAGACGGTCACATTTGGAACAACTGCGCCAAGCAGTGCGCATTTGCGGCTGATGCATGCAGCACCAGCATCAGTTGGTGCCACTGATGATGGTCTGAACGAGGCGTTCAAACCACAGTTAAGCGCTAATTATAGAGGTTGAACAACCAACACCAATTTATTCGTCTGTAAAAGCACACCACTGAGACATTATGACAGTTATGACACGCAAATCAGCAACGTTGCACGTTGCCAAGGTTTTTGCAATGCCAACAAATCAGCCACTACGAATAGTTTAAGCCACCGGAAAAAGCAATCTTGATCAATGTGTAGAACAATAAAGGCGGAGTGCTGGAACACATTCGGCGGGGGAGCGAAATGCGATCCTAAACGTCTGAACAACCCCATTTCCAACGCTTTCTCGACATTTGTACAGTATCGTCTCGTACGCTAGAACGACAGTAACCAGAGATTAAACGAAGCCAGCTATCGCCTGCTACAATTACCTTGTGGCGGCTAGTATATCCATTTCGGCACCAATCAGCGCGCGTGCGCTCCAACCTTTCCCCGATAGGTCGAGGTATAGTGGAGTAACTTCACGTGGCAGGAAAACGATGCTGACATTTCCAGAACAAAATGGATCGCATCGTCAAAATCGTTTTGGCGACTACCTTGACCTATTTCGCCCATGCCCAACCAATCCAGGGTGTCGAACCCGCATGGAAGGCCGAACCTCGAGGTCGTGGAACTCTAGGTATAGTGCTTCCATGCGTCATTACCCTCGGTCTTTGCGTCTGGACCGCGATCCACCTCAATGTCAATACCAGGCCGACTGTAAGGCGACTTCTTGCCTTCAAGGCTGTGTGGGTCTTTATGGGAATGTTCACTCCGGAACTTGTACTTTGGTGTTCGTTAAGTCAATATTTGCAGGCTTGTGTTGTGCGGAAAGAGATTTTAGATATCCGTTCGGGGTACAATGCGGACAGGCTGCCTCCGACTATGTGGCAGAAGTGTTTGGCTTTTTTGACTCGACGGACCACCCAAAAAACTACTGTCGACGATTTCAGTATGAAGATGGCCTTCTTTGTGATAATGGGTGGTTATGCGCTCGACTTTGCTCCGGAGGATCCCAGGGTTGTCGCTAAACCGATCACTTCGGGGGATTCGTTGAATTGTATCGCCGAGGGATGATTAAAGACGAGGATCTGGATATCAAACAAATTGAAGACAAGGCCAAGGCGGATGCATTAGCCAAGTTCATTGTATGTATGCAGGCATTAGTGAGTATTACCCCGGATCTGATTAGCTAAGACAATCTACTCACTAGTATCTAATGCTAACGACAATGTTTACTAGTGGCTCGTTGTGCAAGGAATCGGGAGGCTGATCAGTGGGTTACCGCTGCCACTTTTAGAGTTGCATACCATTATGCATGTTCTTTGTGCAGTGGCTATGTACGGATTTTGGTGGTACAAACCAATGGATGTTCGGCACCCGATAGATTTGGGAGAAAAGATAAGCGAGTTTCGCGACGCTCTACGGGATGACCGACCAGATCCAACTTCTTCACAATTGCATTCCTCAACTGCCAGCAGCAGTAATGGAGCGGTACCTACTCAACATGAGGTTATGGTTACTGCAACCCCTGCAAGCGAGCCAGAGGAATCCAATTCTATGCAGACACGTGAGGTGGAACCGATATCAGACGTACCACATACTGCCAGTGGTCAGGTGCTAGCTACTAGCGACACATATGCAGCATCTCCTCCCAATGGTGAAGAGTTTTTGCTAGCTACAATGGAGCTCCCAACTGGGGAGATCGAACTCCCTATCACCGTGGAGCGCCTTGAAAACCTGCCACAAGATCAATCAACGACCAGGAATACAGGAGTGAGAGGAGATATGCTGGTTGATCATTCTCTGCCTAATGCCAGAGACCAGTCGGAAAAGGCCCCGAGCTCTATTGTGCCGAATAACGGATTTTTAACTCGTTGTTTTGATTATTGCAATGCATATCCCAGCAGAGAAAGATATTATTATGTTATAGATTTATACACGACCTGGCATACCACCTTTAAGCCGTGGCTTTTATCGAAAGATGAACTCGATGTTATGAATATCCGATTTGATCGCTGTCTAAAAGCATTACCTATAGACAACGGAAATGTCGTCAAACGAGCGCGCATGATCAGTCCTAAAAATAAAGTTGGGGTTAGATTTTTTTCATGGCCAACGTTTAATACATTGGCAGGACTCTCTCTGTTTTACGGCGGTGCACATGTGGCCGCTTGGAATACGCATTTCCCTACAGCAATCGAAAGTCTACTATGGAAAATCTCTGCATCAATCGCCTCATCTTTTGTTCCTTTCTCTATGTTTGTGACTTGGATAATGAACAATTTTATGGATTACGTCAATAATGAACACGAGGACGAATGGGGATGGACATTAGCTGCACGTATAAGCACACTAGCTTATCTGATTTTCGTTGGTTTTGGGATCCTTTTTTTCGTCACTTGCAGGCTGTTTCTCACTGTGGAATCATTTCTCAGCCTGCGCAGTCTGCCGGAGGGGTCTTTTGAGACAGTCCCTTGGAGTAATTATTGGCCTCATTTCTGATGGGATGAACCTGATTTCATTTGTTGATGGAGTTTATGAAGGGGTTTCAGTTGTTAAGTCGTGTTCCGAATTTATCCTTTGAGCTGGATTGATAAAATTGGTTTCTTGTCGTCGTTTTCAGTTTGTTCACTCACCGATTTCTTTCACATTTTCACCTTCCTGTCTTTTCTAAAATTTCATTATAGATCGGTATGGAGATGTTTGCTGTATAAATATATCTTTGAGTTGCGTGGAGACAATTGAATTTGTAGTTGTCGTTGACGGCTGGGTATCTAGTTAGATAGGTACTTTGACTTGCTACAGCCCTTGTTCTTCATGTATAGTCCCCTACACGCGACTGGTATTTTCAATACGCATTGGCCCTCTACTGACGTATGCGCTGTTGCACTGTGATTGTCGGTTCTGAGACGAAGCTTGCATAATTCGGATCTCCTGATTTGAGTCCTTTGATCTCGGTAGTGACTAGGATTCCCTTTAGAAAATGCCCGTAAACCCCGTGACACTAGTACTTGCGTCATCCCACCAAAACCGTGATTCACTTCTACAGTCGACACTAAGGCTTTTAACAGCGTCTTGTAGATTCCAGCAGCAAGATAATATTCATTTTTCGAAGCAATCTATGGGACAGTATGCCGCGTCACCAGCACTCACCTAGTACAAGAAGCCGAGTGTGACGGGACGATTATGTGGTGCAAAACCAAACTCAAATACACATTGATATAAATCCCCGATGCGGTTGTGGAAATCCTGCAATTCGAGAGGCAAGAAGCCAGAAAACAGATAAATTCCGAAGATTCATTCCCATCCTTATAAGCTGGGGCGCCCTCTCTTTGCATTAGCCGATTTCTCTGCAAGACCTCTGAAATTTTATTTTTCATTTATGGCCTTCCATCTTGTGTGCTTGTAAATGACGATTCCATGGTCTATGCACAAAACCACGGAGTAAGTAGAACATAACTGTTGGATCTATGGGCATCGCAAGTGGGACTGGGAAAACTTGACAACAACTTTCATCCCATAATTGTGCTCAACTGAACATTCTACATGGAGAATCATTTTTGAACAAAATTTTGTTCGGGACGTCTCACCACAGGTACCTTCGAAGCCTTAGATACTGAATCTACAAACATCAAAGAACCATTTGACCATCTCGACAAGAACAAGATAAATGTATAGTGCAATTCACCACAAATAATCGTCTGTAACCCACCTCAGCCAATCTGAGTTTCAACGATCTCCAATCTCCACTGGCAAAAAAAGATATGCACAGACCTGTCTTTCTTATACGTTACACGGCGCCCTACCTATTGTGCAATGTCTTATTACCCCACCATATCCTCTGTTGCAATCAACCCCGCTGGTGGTCGGTAAAACGCTCCTGCTGTCAAAACTAACTATTCTAACCAATCAGTGTTGTCGATTCTTGAATCAGCGAGCTAATCTAATTTCATAGTGTTACAACTACACATTTATTTACTAATTATGAATGTGGACTTATTCATCGCATCGGATCTTGCGATTGAAAACCTAACCGACCTCTGTTGCTGTGATAGGGGAGAACCGTGTGTATAGTCTAAGGTTACAGAGAGAAGAGAGAGAGAGAAGGAGAGAGACTCGAGATATATACAAAAGAGTGGTGTACCCTATGCCGTATCGGATGCTCCATGTAACAACCTGTTACATATGTACAAGGGTCTGATACAGCTGGCTGTAACCGGGGCTGATCCCTCCTATATATATCTCGAGTCTCTCTCCTTCTCACTCTCATCTCTCTGTACCTAAGTCTATACACACGGTTCTCCCCATATAGTAACAACCTCTGTTGCATATATGCATCAGGTTCGTGTATGAGATCTTGTATGACTGTAGGGCCGGAAGGCCACGGAAGTGTTTGTCTGTTTGACCCTTTGTCTTTGTCTCCTCAGGGTTTTCTTTATGGTGGCACCAGTATATATAGAGAGGTTGTCTGCTCTCTTGCTCCATACCTAATATGCAATAGACACAATTAAGCTTCTATTCATCACTCTAAGTAACAGGTTATGAGCCCGGTGGTCGCTACCATCTAAGTTTTACTCTACTCTATTTATATCTCACGATATATAAGAGCTTTAACAACCCTAACCCATACTACGTATCAAACTCAACACTATCACTATGATCTCACGATATCTACCTACATTTACAAGACGATCGTACGAGTTACAGACCCACCGATACATCACCGAACCTACCCATATCAACCTTGGCATCTGGAACAATTACATGCACAGAGACCGCCGCACCTACAACCAGCCAAGCACACCATCAAGATGCGGCCTCGCTTTACTAATTTCGAACCAAAGATCACTACACATATACACATCTGCCACCTCACACCTGCCGAGCATACTATTATCAGGATACCGACCTCACTTCACCAATTGCGAACCGAATAACCAGGGTGTACGAAGCTGATTATCTACGACAGCGCGGAATACTACTATCATTCAATGCACTTGAAAAGCCCAAAGAAGAGAACCCAATACCGCACCTGCATATGCACTTGCCACTACTCACACATGGCCATCCGGCACTACTCATATAAGCCCACATACTACTCTATCTCACCCATAAGTCCACCTATACGGTCATCAACCATCTACAGGTGCCTTTACCATCATACCTACTATCATACCTACCACCGAACATATTACTGCACCTCCAAGAACACCTACCACGAAAATAACATCTTAATGCGAACACAAACGCAGCGCTGGCCCAGCATGCGATACCGACACCACATTCACCACTGTCTATACTGCAACTGCTACGCGCGGCACAAGCTCCATATCCAATGACTTGACTACTATCACCGCCAAGCATACCAAAGACCTTTACATTCTTCATTCTCCATACACCCTTGCCTCCGAATCTAGCGGAAGCCCCTCAAAGAACACCACCGATAAAACCGATACGATCACAACTTCCGCCACTACTACTGCAATGAAACCTTCCATTTTCCCATCTACAGCTAGCTGCCATTTGAGCTTACGACTTATACTATGGAATGCGCAATGTCTGCCTCCAGGAAACATACAGAAAGAGAAAGTGCACTCAGAGCGAAAAATGGCAACTCTAGCGGTTCAAATAACAGCTCTCGGAGCTGAGGAAATGATGAGCGGACATGCTATAAACTGCAGACTCCTAGCTTTACCTCAGCCCTGCTCTGACAACCTGGGTCATCGATTTGGGTACACCACAACATATGTACAATGATTACGATCAATAAGAAACTACGATTCCCATGCTCATCGAACTCGGAGACCACAACAGGCACTGCCACACAGTTACTGCAACCTATCAAGGTTGACATTACACAGGGCTACCAAGTTGATGCCCTTTATGCACCTACGACTCAACTATATACCCTCTCAAGAAACCAAATGATCTCGGCCGGATACATGGCCACACTTGGGCGTGATAAAATGCTCAATATCACCATCGTCATCATCATTGGTTATCATCACTGAAAATTGCCATCGTCATCAACTTCTGAGAGAGAGAAAAGAGAAAGCGAAAAAAGAGAGACAGAGAAAGAGAATGAGAGAAAGAGGAAAAGAAAGAGGATGAGAGAAGGCACACTCGCAAGTGCATCTGGCCCACGAAGCCAACTCCAAGTCGAAACCCTTACCATTGCCGTACATACCTCCAAGCCCGCCTACATCAAACCTTCAGCGACTATTTCTCCCGGAAGTCTCTTACAATCTCAGAAACCAAGATGAAGGCACCGACACCTGGCACACACATGCACCCAACGGCCATACGATCGCTGATTCACGGGAACACTACAAAACAATTTGAACTCGTACATCAAGGCACGACTATACACACTACACACCCATCTAGTCGCTTCCAGATAATCGATAAGTCGGAGAATTACACCACTGCATTCCAGACATTTCACAAAGGCATTCCGATTGGTCTGAGCGGAGAAGCAGTCAAACACTACACAGAACACAATTGCTACCAAGTACCACATGAAACACTATACGAGATGCTACTCATTCCCAAACCACAAGACCGGAGATGGACTTCTTCAAGAACATGGCAATGGACTTTGCATTACCCACATACACACACATACAATGCGATGGTACTCGCTGCACACACCTACATACGAAACCATGGATCTCGCTGCATATACATACATACATACATTCATTCAAATACATATATATACATACTGGGTCCCGGTAGAGCGGGTGAGGATATGGCTCATGACTGCACTCGTGAGAGTAGAGCGGGTGATAGCATATCTCACGGCCGCACCGGAAGGGAATAAGTCGCCCCCAATTATATGGCTGGAGCTGACGCCGGTCTCCCATCACACACAACTGGGCATAGAAATGATGGGCAGGGAGATCGAAGCCCACCTGCTTCAGGTGTGGAAAATACAGCCCTTACACATATGGCTCCTGACGAGGACGCCCATACACACACAAGCGGTTATCACCGTCACACACCCGTTTCTCTTGACCAAGCCCCATCTAGAGACGAGGTAACTACATACAATGGCAGATTAAACTCTGTGCGACGGACTGTCGCGGCTGCAAAGAAAGTCCCAGCGATTTCACCAACCGATAGAGTCACGAGAAGCTCGGCAAGAGCGCAAGTCAATATTTCTGATCTGATATATACTGCTCTAGAATCCGTTGCAGTCAATGATAACCCACGAACTTACGATGAGGCTATGTCAGGGCCTCGAAAACGCGAATGGGAAACTACAATTCTCGAAGAAGCGGCATCACAACTACAATAACCCCGCTATCATACTATCAAGCCAATTGGCTCTAAATAGATCATTAAGACAAAACGAAACCCCAATGTGTTGACTCAATACAAGGCCAGGCTAGCAATAAAAGGCTACGAACTTGAACAAACAGACTATGGTGAGATATACCAGTTGGCAAATTAACAACTTTCAGACTTCTTATAAGCCATACGAGACGGCTGAAGCATTGACCACCTTGATGTCGTTACCGCATTCGAAACCCCGAAGTTGACAATAATACACTCTATATGGAGCTTCCAGAAGCATGGCCTACGCACCGGCTGCAGCAAAACGATGCTGAACCAATCAAGGCGAAACTCGCAAAGGTCTATAATATCACTAACCTCGGATCGGCTCGTCCATTCCTCGGCATTGAAATGCATCACGAAAACGGCTCGATTAGCCTCAACCAGAAGACCTACAT
This sequence comes from Trichophaea hybrida, assembly GCA_015178995.1. Classification (NCBI taxonomy): domain Eukaryota; kingdom Fungi; phylum Ascomycota; class Pezizomycetes; order Pezizales; family Pyronemataceae; genus Trichophaea; species Trichophaea hybrida. Next base: position 10,640 of record WHVE01000927.1, on the reverse strand, counting down.
CGATTCAATTCTCAATGATTCCACATAGACAACGCCTACAATACGATAACTCCATTCTACAACAAGCAATCTACTGCCAAAAGGCATCTATACATCCACGATCACCAGACTTAAGAAGCACTCTATGGCCTCAAGCATATACCACGACTATAGTACAAAGATATCAACATCTCGAACATGTTTAAGATCATGAACCTCAGCCCACACATCAATTTGTCACCATCGAAATCCACCCCAATGAACACTCAATAAGTCTTGGCCGAGGATCGGGGGAAGAAGAATCTAGAAAACTAAAGCATCAAAAACAAGAGCATCAGAAACAAACGCATTAAAAGATCACCAAGCATTCAGAGCCCTTCAATACCTCTACATCCAACTACCATCTACACTCAACTCTAGAAACAATGATCACCTTCAATGACTGCACCAATTACAACGCCCACAATCACACTGTACTGACCGCACTGATTGCGACGCCCATGATAACATTGCACCGCTACCGATCTACTGCGACAACTAGATCACGTTCACATAATACCAACAAATTGATAAAGGCTCGGAAGAGCATATCGACATTCGCTTCTATAATCGAATACCCATATATACATACGGACGATAATGTGGCCGACATGATGGAAATCAAATTATTGTTTTTGCAGAGAAAGCATTGTGAACCAAGAGACTGGCAGCGTATGATCCCTTATCTACTACTACACTTACTACCGAAATAGATATCCTATATGCAGTTGCTGCAAACATACCTTACGCATACACACATATCGATTGCGAAGCCATATCAGGGCAAGAATGCGATCAAATACACTACTCAACATATATCATTCAACAAGTTCACCGGCCTAGTTCAAGTACACTTTAACATACGATTAGAACCATGCACCAGTACCAGTGTCACTCGGAAATATACACATACTCACACACCGGCGGTATTAGCGAATGCAAGAAGCCACAAAGCCACAAAGCCACAAAGCCACAAAGCCACAAAGCCATGAAATCATGAAGGCATAAAAACACGAAAGGTTTACCAAGGCCATGGGATTGTGGTAATCTATGACTTTAGTGGATTTGAAGTCGATTTAAGGTTGGCAAAGGAGATCAATTAAGGTTATAGGTTTATTTCCTTTTTATGATTCACTACTATTCTTATCATTTTTCTTATCACTTTCATTACTGTTCGGGATGGCCGCCCTAAAGGCTACGGTTGTACTCTTTCCCTGCCTACTGCAGTCACTATAAGGAGGAGGGTTTTAATGAGGCACCGGTGATTCACATTTCTATTTTTATGCGGCCCAGATTATGGCCTGGAGACAACGGATTTTCTTACTGATATATGATCTTCCTACGGAGTGTAGGAAGAGGGGGAAGTGTTGCATATATGCATCAGGTTCGTGTATGAGATCTTGTATGACTGTAGGGCCGGAAGGCCACGGAAGTGTTTGTCTGTTTGACCCTTTGTCTTTGTCTCCTCAGGGTTTTCTTTATGGTGGCACCAGTATATATAGAGAGGTTGTCTGCTCTCTTGCTCCATACCTAATATGCAATAGACACAATTAAGCTTCTATTCATCACTCTAAGTAACAACCTCACTCGTACAAAAATCGAGTGCAAAGCTATGATTAAACGAGAAATACCTAACTATATTTAGATTTGTTACGAGCAAAATGTTGGACACTTCAGTTGAGTTGAAAAGCCGAGAATTGGTATAGCCATTGTTTATTTGAAGTAATGCTCTCAAAGTATCACTAATTTAAGCGCCCTTGATTGCAAAAGCAGAAGAAAAATTGGCGAACTACCCAAAGTACAACAACCGATCTCATCGTGGAGTGCTACATGGATGATCGCGAGTTGAATCATTCAAAAATCTCCCATGACATATGATGAGAAATGGTACATCAGTGTTCGCTCGTGGACATTTGTTCCGAACCTCTATACTACCAAAAACTGATATACATAAAACACACTGGGAATACAACTAAGTGCCAGCCTCCAAAGGCCCACAGAGTGGCGGGAATGTTCTGGCTAAAACTGAAAATCCAGCTACAGAGGGTTTTACGAAGATCACCGGGAAAATTACGAAAGCTGCCGGTCTACCAAACGCAAGGGTAAACATACTTCTGTTACATAGGTGTATCTAACTCTCGTGGTTCAAGGCGAGACTCGGATGAGTGGACGGACACGTGCATGCTCTGCAGGAGATTCCGGACGACCAGCTAGTGTGCTTATCCACATATACCGGATTGCTTGCCGCCCTCGATAGTAAGGGTACCAATACAAAGAAACATTGATGTAGTATTGAAACAGCACAGGTTAGCGTTTTTTTTTGATTCGGCTTTGGGTATGAGTTACATAGAATATCCTGCGGATGATGTCGTAAGGCTGGTTAGATGTGATGGATCAGATTTATCACATGCAGTGCGGGGATGATTTGGCACCGAGACCATGGGTAGGCCAAGATTCCCGACCAACACATACTCCCGTGTAGGTGGTCTTGTCTTGGGCCCAGCAACCAGGTACGCTTTTACAAGCTAGATTCTCCCCCCTTGTCGAGCGAGCTTGCAGGCGATGCTAGGGGAGAAGTTAGGGACGTTACGATATACTATTAATCAGAGGCCTCTGTTGTTACTCGCAACAGGCAAAGCGGTCATCATGTATCGGACTTTACACAGGGAGAAAGGTTTGAGATGTATGAGCCACATATGCAGCAGTACGAAGTTTGATGGGAAAACAGTGTAAATTGATGGGTAGAGTAGGTGCACTCAACGCTCCCACGAGGGCTGATGCTTGATATGAGCTTAGTGTACTTTTAAAAGGTACTTGACTCGCTTTTTCTTAGTGTACTTCGGCAGAATTTTCTGCCAAATTGGCAAAGAGTGGAGAACTAGTTTGTCTCGTTCGTGCCCAACCTTGACATATTGAATTGGTGTGACCTCCAAGGGCGGGAGAGACGGGCATGAGAAAAGATGTTAACACCTTTTTGGTACTTAAGTACGTATTCAGGAGGTAACTTATCTATGGTGTTTACCCCAACACCTGAAAAGTCTTGGTACTAGCGTATGGTAGTATAAGGAGAGCAAATAATGTAGTCTGCAACTCAGCACTCTATCTTCCCACTACTACCAGTTGAATCGCTTAGTGCCGAGTTTCAAAGATTGGGCATTGGCCTAATAAAAACCTGTGGGCCAAAGGAGACGCCTCGTAGAAATCATTACGCAGCTATCTCTCGCATCACATCGAGGTCGCGAGATTGCAGGCATAATCGTCCACGTATTTCACATGGCGTCTACAATCTCGACCCAACCTCATAGAGGGGAACTGTTCTGCCGACCCGCTGACTGGGCAGACGTCGCGACACAACTTGAGCCATTTTACAAGTATGTATATTTTGATAAAACTTCAAGATCTCTTGAGGTGCAATTGTAGATCTAATAGTGCACAGGATAAACCAGAACATGGCCCATTTTCCTGTTCATGTCCACGGGGGTCATCCAGCTTTTCCCGCGGCGGGATGGAGCACTACATATAATGATATATGATATATTATCTGGCAGTAATATCATTCCACTATCCAGTACAACGGCATCACACAATAACGACCGCGAATCGTCAAGGGTCATTCATGATTCGATGTTGGCCAACAATCCCCATCTAGAGACATAAAATACATCACCGGAAATGGACCTTGAAATACCGCAAGCGCTGGATGTCCCGAACACACAATTTGCAGGGTTTGTAGCTCACGAACAATAGTTTCGGACTCGGTGGTGACGCCCTTTCAGGCTCAGCAATAACTACAGCGCCCTCAAGGTTGGCATGGCAATATTTCAGGTGTTCTACGATTCATGGGAACTATATGTCGCACGCGGTCGTCAACTTGACAAGTACGACTATGCGACATTTTCTCTCACTGGTGCCTTATGTCGCAAATGTTCCAGTGATATAGGGAGAACCGTTTCCTTAGTCTTAGATATAGAGAGAAGAGAGAGAAGGAGAAAGACTCGAGATATATATAAGAGAGTGGTGGCGACTGTTGCTACTTGCTACCGGATATTTATGCAACAGCAATGTCACTACTTAATCTCCTAGCTACAATATGCGAGCCACAATATATCCACCCGTTTATTTGGCTCAATATGAGGAAAGTTCACTCGGCGATGTTGAAGATGAGCTTAATGGCCTCATGCGGGGTGCAGTAGGCACTTTCCGCATCGGCAGTCATTGGAAATGGCTGGGCCAAAATGGATAGACATAGTTAGTATCCCACTAATTCTAAGAGCTTGCAGTTGCTGCTGACAATCGGTTTTACGTCGTAGCTTCGTCAGGTGTTTAGGATTGAACCAACAATTGGTGGCGCAATTTAGACTGGATGTGTCGTGGTTCATGGCGTCAGCGTCTTTGTATCGCCATATATTGTCATCGGTATGCTTACTAGGTTCCACCCACATCAAAGCACGCTGATGGATGGTGCATGAGTAATGAGTTGGTTAGTGCTTGGGCAACTTTTGGGTTCGCAGGGGTAGCAGTTACACCCTAACTATCACCTTCAGTCGGTGACTAAGGAATTTTGTTTTTGGGATTGATAAGCAGATAATATTTTTTATTGTTTTGATTTTAATTCTAGGTATCGGTGTGTGGGTCATGGCGGCTAAGATGATCATGGAGGACGGTATTTGCAAAATCTTATAAGGAACCACGATGAAGAGGAGTTTCTGAGACGTAATTGAGGAAATCGTTTGTATCGCCACTGTATGTGACTGGCTATAGTTGGTCATGTATGGTCACCTGTACAATCGACGGGATGTGGGAGCGTGAAAGAAGAATTTCTGGAAGGCGTAGAATTATGGATATATAATAATATACACCTTGTTGGGTGACACATGGCATTGACGGTATAGACGGTATACAGTATCCTCCATGCTCAGTTTCCCTAGGTTGCACTTCGCATCCTTGATACAATTATGTTCTATCATCCGATTGGCTAACCCCGATCACAAAGTTGCCAAGCTTACATTGATCCAACCGACTCAATAATATTGCTTCAAAGTGCAACAAACTATCGAGAGTACTCTACAGTAGGGCATAGGAGAACAGCAAACACACGGGCGAGTGATAATCAGTGATAGACTCCCGAACATGAACAATGCGCGTTATTGAACACCGCATATATGTGAGTAGAACACTGAATTAAGCTTCGCGATATAATCGTCCTAGTCTCTCCGTAGCAAATGAAAACCACGTACCAGAGATTTCCGAATACAGGTCTAAAATACGCATACTGATTAATGATTGCAAATAGTCGAAATCAGGAAAATTGCATCTGCAATAGTAAAGAAATATCATTATTTTCAAATCATCATCCAACTAGAGAACTGAGATCACCAGTTGCATATTTGCGTAACGTAAACATCACCTGTTAATCTGGTTGAGTATGTTCGCCCATGTGCCTTTCGAATTTCGTTCCGTGATTGTTTTGCGCTTACACTCATGAAATTAGCCGGAACCATGATTGTCGTATCTCACATTTTAGGGCTCAGGGTTCATGCTTCCAGTACAACTCGTTCTTCGCATGACACCGCGGAGACAACAGCAGCCTACAACCATACAGGCTTTGGGGTACTATACCAGCAACCATGTCCGTTTCAGCACATAGTCAGTCATCTCCCGTCATTCGCTGATGCCAGAAATTCCAATTGTTTGACTTGATTTAACTCTCGAGGTAAACTCTGAATCCAGCAAGCTCTTCCTAGGCCTTCGGTGCGCGGTGGTCAACGTGGGTGAAGATCGATCATTCTGGTTCAGCTGTGTGCAAATTGAACACCTGTATGTTTGATAAGCAAACCAGGCGTTTCTGCACGTCATTGATACAATCATCCGATATGCTTGGCCATCGGATGTAATTGCATAACGGTCTTTAAATGGGATAACTAAAAGACGGGTATTTGAAAACACATTTACTATCAGGGAATCCGGAAACAAAAAAGCAGAAAACGTAATCTATACCAAACGGTACTTTCCAGACGCGGGAGCACCTCTTTCGCCACTGCAGCCGGTGGAAAGACCAGCAGAAAGGGCTCTAGAAAGCGGTGGGGAAGGCAACGGGCTGGAAAGCGGGCAGATGCCGGCACGTGCAGGTCTCTGAGCTGTTTTCTATGGAGAAGTGCGATCAAGTGGTGATGGACTTCCTGGCGGCTACTGACGTCGGGAAGTTCCCACCCAAGCGAGTGGAGGAGTGAGGTTCTTCGGAGGTCTTTGGTTCGGCGGTCTCTCTTGTCGGTTCTCTTCTTATGTTCTTATCAATCCTTTTACTGTTTGCTTTCTTTTGTCAGAGGGGACGACGGGTAGCAGTTGCGGAGCTTCACCATCTAGCCGGCTTGCCCGGAGGTGTCGAGGATTAGGGGTCTGTCATACTCTAAATAGAGTGAATACAGTATGATTAAAAAAAAAAAACAAAACAAAAACGGTACTTTCGGGGTTACTGAAGTGTTGCTGGAGAGTCGACAAGGCATGAAGGATGTGACATAAGCATAGGTAATATTGGAAAAGAATAAGGCGCCATGTATGTATGATAATCCCATTAAAATATTCTTAATAACATAATTAACACGTGACTGGGCGGGGCCAACCCCGCTTTTACGCTCCCCCGACTTTCATCATCCGCCTCCAATCTGTTGCATGAACGCTTCGATAATAATCCTCTCACTCCCATCTTCTGCCTCATCAACATCTCCATATTCCATTATCTACCCACATCAGCATTTCCTCCCATTCCCATCACTCTACTCACTTTTGCAATAGTATGACTATCCTCCACCCTCGACCCATCGCAGAGGAAGCGCACCGTTCCCCGCCCAAGGTTACAGTATTCGCAGAAGTGTTTTGAAACCTCCGAAAACCGTGAGTCTCTGGATGCTTGGTACACAAATTTGGCTATAACAGTTAGGGGGCAAGGCAGGGGAGCGGGGAAGAGGGGAGGTACCGCCCATCGTGGGGTTTTGAGGGTTAACTTCGATAGTGATGTAGTTTGGGGTGATGGTTAAACTGCAGAGAGTTATAAGGTAGTTGCTGGGGTCGCGGACGATCTGCTGAACGAAGGTTATGGGCATGGTGGCCGACGTCTGCGGGATGCATGTGCGGAAGGTGGGATACCACTTGATTTCAAGGCTTTGGCGTGTTGCTGCCTAAATTGGGTGTGTGATCTGGTCGTACCGGCGAGAACCCAGCTTCCAGCCACTATGACCGTCGCCACCATAGCCACTTGTCGCCGGTTCCCAAAACGAATACTGAAGTTGAATGGAACTTTTTACACTTTTTCTGGTCAGCGCTGCCATCTACTTTGGTATTTGTCTGGTTGAATTTGTCCGGTTCCGTTGCATCCACTACGATACTTGGTTCAACCATATCTGGATTCTGGGTGATTCCATGGAATACGAATCATCCCGGCGAGTTGCTATTAGTGTTCTACCCGTTGGTTTTGAATGCCGGCCATCCTTTGCGTAAAGTTATGTATTGTGATGGGTGTATGTGTTTGTTTTGTTTGTTGTAATCATACTGTATTCACTCTATCTAGAGTATGACAGAACCCTTATCCCCTCCGCCTCCGGGCGAGCCGGCTAGGTGGCGGAGCTCCTCCCCACTACCCTTCGTCCACTCTAACAAAGGAAAAGAGAAAGGATTGAACACCTCCGAGAGCCTCATAAGAGAACAGAAAAGAAACGCAAAAGAGAGAGACCGCCGCCCTCCGCACCTCTGTTCCACCGTGTATGTATTTGCGGCGCATGATCCGAAGGAGGGGTCTTTATGGGCGGTTGTCGGATGAAGAAAAAGAATCAGTGAATGGTGGCTAAGAGATTTACAGAGTCGGCTTGACGGTACGCAATTCAAATTGGTATATTAAACTGATAACCACTGCCTCCGTAGGTAAATTTCAAGCACGCGCTGCTGGAGGAGTAGGGGGGAGGGGAGTAGGTATAGCACCTGTCTATGTTTTAGTACCATCACTCAATGAGGTGGTGGTAATTCTTTCTGAAAAATTTGTCAGGCAAAGTGGATCCTAGAATATCAATTGCAGTTATTCTAAGTATTCACTATAATTCTTTAAATGCCTAAGTCAATGAAAGAAATTAAACAACACTGAGATGAATAAATTTTATAATTTTCCTACCATACAGACCTAAAAAAAACTCATCATTGCACAATGAAAGTCTTAGTATCATCCCGCATGCATCCTACTCTACGTATAGTTGTGTTGGCTCATCAACTTATTCGAACTGCGGTCGGATTTATGTACATTATGCACTAATATCGATCACCACTCCGCACCTTCGTTTCATCCTTCTGGGGACGCGAATCGAAATCCTTTGATCGACGTGGTGTCGTCATCCAGTGATTGTGGATGCTGTTGCATGCACATAGCAACCGGAGCTGATTGTGCGTCTTGTCCCCATCGTGTAACAGATACCCCTCACAACTTTTGGTTAATATCGTGGATGTCTAGCTATCTAGCTCAAGAGCGTAAGGCTCTCAACCTTATTCTACAGCTATTCGTACACAACGCGCGTTGAGATCACTTCATGCATTAGTGTGTAGCCTTACCCCACAGTTTACCAGTAACTTTTCGCTTAAACTGGGGAAAGTCCTGAGGGCAGTGGGCTGGTATCAATTACGCTCAATCTTGTTTATATTTGTGGCGCAGCAAAAAAAACAAAGCCATAATTGCATCAGGATTCACGGCTAGCAAGTAAGCTGCGTTGCGCAATGTTTCGGTTTCAAATTCGCCTCTGGGTCTTGTGCAAACAGGTACATATGTATTCAGCATAACGGCGCCGGGACTGATCATGTGCCTGTCAGTTGCGACCAGTGTTCGCAACCGTCCCGTCCGTCCAGGATTGGTCAGGACGGGGATGGACAGCAAGAATCCGTCCATCCGAGAGCAGGACAGAGACCATGCCATCTTTTTGAAGCTGGATGGAGACTGACTGAAAGGACAGATGTTGATGGACAAGTCTTAGCACATATAACAAAATTTATACAAAAATCATTCCAATTACTATTCTGACTGCAATGCAAAATCTGTGAATATGTGCCCCATTCATAACATTTCTGACTCTGTTTCTCCAAAGATTATGTGTTCCATACCCAGAATTTCATACATTCCAAAGTCTGTAAAACATTTCCAGGCTGGATTGGGTTTTGTATAAAGATATAGAGTAATTGCATGATGATGATGGATGATGGCTGACATCCAATCCATCATGAGTAAGGATGGGATGGGCAGCCTTGGTATCGTCCACTCTATCCAGGAGCAATCTCGGATGGATGGCCACGGATGGCTGTCAGACAGGATGGTTGAGAATACTAGTTGCAATATTGAAACACCTTACAATTGTGGGCCCAACGCCAAAGAGGCGCCAACAGTCAATATTGAGTGCTATTGCAGTTTCGATCAGAGAGTCAGTTACAAAGACAAATATACTGTGTGAAAATTCAGTGATAAAGATGCATGTGTTCAGCAGCTTGCTGGCATTCATCCGATAGACAGAGTACTAGAAGCCAGAACAATGATAGTTTCTAGTCAGATAGATCAATTGCAATACATCAATCTGTTACCCAAGCAGTCCCAAAGCAGAGTTTCAAATGGTTCCAGAATATACTGATATTCCTGTGAACAAAGAGGCTGATTACCGAGTAAAGTAAGCTGAAAGGTAAGTAGAGCAAGAATGACACAAGAACAGAAGTAAATATTGGTGGCCAATAAAATCAGATGGATCTGTATTGCAAGATTGGAAGCAAAAGTATAGTGGGAGGTTGACAATGCAATACAGGAAGTATTACTCCAGATTTACCAGTTCAGAGAAGTTGAAATATGGGGAGTATTACTACAGATTTACTGGTCAAAGAAATGTCCCTGTATGCTTCAGAACATACTTGAATAATGGTACGTTAAAAGCTACACTTGAGATATAGACATTACTTGAAGATTCTGAATAAAAAGAATGGACCTTCAAAAAACACTTATTGATAAAACTTGTGCTCCTTGAAAAAAAGATTGATAACTGTCTATGCTGAAAGAACTCAAAGGTCTATATACTTCTTTCTTTGCGTTTTAACAAATACTACTAACTTTGCATTTTTCTTAAGCTTTTATAGCTTTGAATCATTATCTTTTTCTTTGCAACTACCACAGATTTGCATTATCTATTCCTCTAATACGTTAGGTACAATTAGATTATAATCAGACCGTTGGTATTCTTTTGAACATCAATTTGCCAGTTCTATCCCACCAGACTGGTAGTATCTATATGATTTGATGATATCTAGATGAATAGGTATTGTTCAATAGAGTATAGCTTGATTGTTCAGGGTTGTGATATATTGTTCAGCTTTCAACTGTTGGCAGCATCTTGACTGGTACTATTAAGCTGTTTGCTGGCTTCTATTGACTATCCACACATATTTTTATGCCATTCCACAGCTGTTTTAATATTGGTCAATACTATACAGAGAGTAGTTGGCTGTAAAAAGAACAGGTAGAAACACGTAAGGTGTTGTACTGTCGGAAATATTGATTAGAATGGATATAGTTGGAACAAGGGCAAGTAATGATACGGAGTAGAGTTTTATATAAG